>SNQN01000661.1:43603-50082 GCA_008642245.1 Bassia scoparia
CATCTCAGCGCGTAAATTATTATCAAAGAAACATGCTGCCGGTTTCAATTAGGTTTAGGGCGTTAAAGGCTCTTCTCTGTATTTACCAAGAATTCGTTCATAGCTACTCTCAGCCCTCCAATCTCACTTCTGTTTCTCGCTTCCTCTCTCTCTGCCCTGTTATTCTCTCAAAGGTGAGTGGTTGCTATTGTGTTCCTTTTTCTAAATTTGGATTAGAGATTCTTTATATTAGAGGTATTGTATCAATGGGGTCGGTTAGTCCGACCAGTTTTTGTCACATGTTTATCGTGGTAACTGAGGTGACGAATGCAATATTTGGGAGAAGTGTACAGCCTGCTCTAGTGTCATCAATTCGCTCTACAGTGCACAACTTATCACAACATGTTAGCAATAAGGTAATGTCATGCATTCAATTTTAAAGCCAGTAAAAGCAATAGTATTTAAACATGGTAAAGGTTTTGCTTGTTAATGTGAATGAGATTAAGTCCTTTACGCAACGGAAAATACGTACACTAATGCGGCTAGCAATACAATATGAATGGTGAGTAGCATTTTTAGGCAAAAGGGTTAGGGATATCGATAAATTAAAATAAATAAAGGAAAGAGAATTAACTTTCACCGTGCGCATAATCTTGTGAAAAAAGAGAAAATTCAGGCAAAAAAGGCCAGATTGAAATATGGAAGAGAGCAGGAGAGATGACTGGATGTTTGGGTATTAGGGGAGAAGAGAAAAATAGATGGAATTTCTTATAAGCTCGAGATATAGATTATAGAGTGGAAAATGTCTCGAGGTGTAATTAGCTGTACATATAAGAAACGAGTTGGCTGGTTGAAGGTGATATGTATAGGGGAGATGAGGAACGAACACGACACAACTCGCACAATTCCGACGAGACACCTACGCCATGAAACTGGGATCTTCTCTTGGGCTGAGTAACACATTCAATGGTACCGGTCAAGGACGAAAAACATAAACTAGGTTTTGTTACGCGATTTTTGGTTGATTTTGTGTATCTTTTTCCAACGAGAAGTATTATGGGTATTGATTTCGCAAGAAGCCATTTCATCTTTGGTATTCTCCCCAAAACAATTATTTAGTTTTGTATACATTTAAATCCGTAAATAATTTTAAATTATTGTATTTAAGATTTATAAAAACTCTTTTTTACTATTCAATAATATAATACAATTCTATCGATGTTAACATCAACTCATTCAACATATAGGTCTTAGACGTATTCAGATTTGTAAATAGCAATCTGAAATGTTGTTAAAATCCAAAAATCTATCCATATGGAAGCTGGTTATTAATTTTGGTGACAATTCAATACAGTGTCATCGAAAACATGTAGGGAGGGAGTCTCTTGCCTATTCGTATTATTGCTCGGACATGTTGGATGGTGGGTGTGGATTAGTGTGTGAGTCAACAGTAGAAGTATTAAAGGTCAGATTTCGAGATCCACATCGCAAAGTTTATGGATATGCAACTGGAAAGAATTGGAAGATTACACTTACCTATAGTTCACAGTTTAGAATGTAAGGACTTTGGATTGGCATAACACAAATTCACGCTATTTGGTCTATGAAGATGACGACAATCAATGTATGTCATTATGTGGAGTGCGAGCGATGGTTAGCCCTGACAATATGAATTAACCTAAAACTGGAAGCTTCCCCACCACAATGATAATTCCATCTCCTGGATATAAAATAGGACGGCAGGAGACTAGTTTCTCTGTTCCAAAAGAGAAACGCTACATATAATATAACTAGTACGTTGGTAAATATTCATCTGTAGTCAACATTACATAACAGCATTCATTACATCATCAGTTTAGTCACAACTCATGATTACAAAAAATCCTCTTAACATCACTGATAAAGGGAAGGCGGAGATAGGTCCGCCACGACACAACTTCATGCAATGCCCACCAAACAATTATGATCAACCTATTCGAAACGCAAAAACGAGGAAGGTATCAGCCACAATCGTAGCAGCAGACACCAGAGATTATCTGCAATGATGCTTCATGCTGATTCACGCCAGTTCGCTAACCCTAGCCTCAAGCCTCGAACTCTAGGGGTGTAACCCAGACACATTAGAAGAAAGCACCTTGACTAGTGAAAGCAACCCATGTCACTTCCGTTCTTGCCTCGCAAGTAATCAATCCCCACTGCCGGTCAAGAACCCTCAGTAGTCATGTTGTAAAACTTCATTGTTAGTCAAGTAGGGGGGAGGGGTGGGAGGTAGTCATCATGCTAGGTACTACATGTGGTCATTGATCTATTTTCGCTATTATTTGGTTAAACGAGGGAGTAAAGGTCTTGACTGTTCAGTAGAGGCATTATTCGGAGCCATCACATTACTAATGTCAGTGATTCGTGTAGTTTGCTTCTTAGAGTGGTGGATGATTGGGGTGGCCAAACTCCCAGTCCTATTGAAATAAGACTTATGACACCTAGGAAATTTTGTCATCACAGAAGCAATTTAGAAATTAACTTCTCATATGTAACATATCTATCTGCTTCTTTACTAATACTAATATAAAGAAGTATAGTACTAGCTGATTAAGCCCAATACAATGATTATTTTCGCTGTTCTGGTCCTGTTTAAGCCTCATTAGACTAATACCACATATTTAAGCCCAATACCACTTCCATCTTAGCTTTTATAGCCCAATACGCTAATTTGTTCACATTACATGATCTTACTTCATGTAATTAAGCCCAATACCGGCAACTTTACAATTATTTCCAATTTATACTAACATGAGTAATTTGGTTACTGTAGGGCTCCGCGCCTTAGAGCCAAGGGGCGTTGACCTCAGCTTCAAGTGTCATGGAGTTGAGCCATGGAATCCGCATGTAATGCCGTTGGGGTGTGTCGTCGAACTTGAGGGGATCGCCACAGTGCCACATATATATGTTATGTTCACGGAGACCGCCCGACTTGGTGCAAATTAAATGGCCTCCACGTCAATCAAGTAACCAGGGCGTATGGTCGTATCGGGGACATGCCGTACGATATCAAGTATTACATCGCCCAGACATTGTAAGCGGACCTTCTACTTCGGTCCTAATTGTTCGTTCCATAAATTCATAACAATGAATCTACAAAATGAGCCTATGATTTGACTTTGTGTAATAGTCGCATTGATTGAGAGTGTGGGTTTGCTATATATAGTACAATGCTCTCTAGACTTTCATACAGGAATGGAATAGAGGTCGGTCGACTTGATTTAGTTAGATACACAAATGATGGTAAAATAAAGGTAGTGCTATTATAGAATAAACCAGTTTCGTCCGTGATGATGGGGTATTCGCTCGCACTTTAATGTTTAGAGATTCAAAAACGATTAAAATATCCGGTCTTGTTAAATATAGTTTTATTAATAACATTGAGGTGTGGTGTGAATTTGTTGGAAGGGTTTATATGAAGATATTTCGAATTGTATGATAGACATTACAAGACCAGGTTTAATGTAAGAGCATAAAAGAGAATATGGTAAGATAAATAAGGGTACTCGCATCCCTCATCTATATCAAGAAAATTAGTCAATAGATTAATAGATTATTTGGATGTAATATCTCACGGATTCGCCTTCGATCGAATTGTCTAATAAAGACACGACAATACGAGTTAGTATTGATAATAAGACACATACTGAAATAATAAATAAATGAAATAAACATGGAATAATCACCAAATGGTAGGATAAGAGAAACGTCTGAAATGAAAGAGACCATGACTTATTGTACATAGCATCACCATTATACCCGATTATATTTAGATTTTGTTCCTTTAACAATCTGTAATGTAAGTATGAAATAACTGTTAATACAAGTTAAAAGTACAAATGGAATTTAGAACAAAAGCATGAATAGATATAAGGTATTTTGGTGAGTAATCTCAGATTTATCTCCGACTTATTTGCGCATTAGTATCATGTCTGAACGGAGTATTCGATTGGCACTATTGATTGAATTCGATGTAAGTGTTCGATGAGTGTTTTTGGAAGGAGAGTGTTATTGATGGGTCGGTCTTGTGACTGTGAGTAACATATGTGACTTGGATGGCTATTTGTAGTTTGTTGTAATTGTGACCGTTTATTCAAATGTTCTGTGGTCTCCTGAATGAGTCAAGGCAGTAGAAGGTTATTTTTTATATGGTCAGCCGTTATTCGTAATAATTGCTTGATAAGGAGGAGCTTAATTAACTACGATATTTGCGTTACGGTAAGGTTATCGCTTGATGGCTGTAGACGTCTATATTTAATCGCTAGTGTGGTCTCCGTAGCACGTATTTTATTATTGGGTTTTCCCACCAGTGCATTGTTTATTATAAAGGATTAGTCTTTTTCTCTGGTATTTTTTTGACTTATGGTTGACTTTTTATAGGCATATTTTTTTTCGTTACATAAGATAAGTGGTATTGAGGACAGATTAGATTATTACTCGTTCTAACACTATATGTTGAAATTGAAGGAACATGTGTAACTTAATTGCGACGAATTCACTTGCGTGTAGTAACGCTCTAAATTCGGAATATTTATGATTTGTATATTTATTTCGCATAAATCGCTGCAGAGATATTTCGTGATTTACACTCGTTTTCATACCGTGATATTCCGTATTTAGAATTTCGACGGATGGATACTAGTATCACCATTCGTATGTGTCAAAAACACCGACTCATTCAAGAAGCATAGTGCCAGTGCGAGAGAATTGGAATTATAAGTGATGTGAATGGCCCGATGGATATTCGGCAGGGTATTTGATAATGTGAGGGCTCTACTCACACAGTTGGTCTTCACTGCGTTTAATTGGTGCGTATTTAAAACATTGGTCAAATTTTACGGATAGAAATATCATAAGAAGGATCAGGAATAATAAATTAAACGGAAATATTGGCGGATTGCAGCAGAGGAATGTTTGGATACAGACATCATGGTATACGGTAAAACAAAAGCCGAGAATCGCGATGCGTGGACTCTCATTTGTTTGTAAACCTTGAAAATCCTTTGATTTATCTCGAATATAAACGAACAGGGAAATATATGTTGGGTATATGTACGTGACACAGTGATCGTGTTTGGCATCAATATATTCCTGAGATAAGACGATCACGTATTTCGCACTTGATGAGTTCTAACAGTCGAGTTGCTTTAATTGAGGTCGAAAATCAAAGCGCGTAGCACGAGGTCAATAGAGGCTTTTTTCATCGCGTCAACTCATTTGGGGAGATTCTATAATTTCAGGTGTCTACAGTTAGGGTTGTATCCGTCTCTATCATTTTTTGTAACACTGTAGGCCGAATATCATTGTAGCTCTTTTATTAACTCTGCTCTCACTTAAGTGTCTGGTTATCACTCAACAATGTAAACTCGAACATATTAAATCACGAGTAAACTCCCCAAAGTTAAACTACATTCGAAATAAGGACTTAGTATATTTGGTCTACTTTCACCAAGATTTTACATATAAAGAATTCTACTTATTAATTATACACTAGTAACATCCACGTGTTTATATAACTTCTCTAATGGTGTTACAACGATTACACTGTATCAAGAATTAACTACTTTAAATTTGCAATAACTATGGGTACCGCATATACAAAAAAACTTTAATGTGTTACACACATTTATCTAACCTATATCAGTTTGCAATACCAACATTCAATTAACAATATAACTCCCAAAAATACAATTTAATTAAAAATTGAAGACAAAATTAATTATTAAGCAAATTAGATGAACATTTCCAGCCATTCATTTCCTTTAAATCTACTGAAGTGTGGGTTCTCCTCCTGACATACCAATCCAAACAGAGCTCCAATTCTACCAAACCCTAATTTCTTCCAATTAACTTACTTCCAATCAAAACACTCCTAGCCAAACTAAGAATAATGAGCTATCAATGAGAATCAGGGGGGTTGTTCGAGAATACGAGAGTGGTTGTAAGTCTGAGCCAACAACCAATTCCCCGCTATTGATTCGCAAGGTCATAGAGGAGAGAAAACAGTCCTAGAAATGCCAAAGAGGAAAGCTGTGAACACCTTGCCTCCTGTATCGGTTAATTCCTCACTCAACACTATAGCAGAGCAAAAGGGAACTATTGAGGCAAGTAAACCATGTTTTACTATTGCAGCTACGAAACTGGATTAACTAACACTTAAGTATTAAAATACACTTTAGGGCCAATAATACCATGTTTTATTAGTGACCAAGGTTTATTATATTATTCTATTCCCAAGCCTAGTCTGCAAAGAAGTCAGTTATGTAATAAGGAATGATATATGAATCTCAATCACTATAATTCAAGTTTTATTCTACTTTGGTATGCTATACTATCATTATGTTTGAATTGAAATATGAAGCTCATCACTATAATCAAGTTTATCTGCTTTGGTTATGCTTTATTCTAATATGCTATGTATCTACATTGAGCTTAATTATCGGGAATAACATAACATCACA
>SNQN01000661.1:54125-87741 GCA_008642245.1 Bassia scoparia
AGGGGGGAAGAGTCCTTGTTTGTGGTTTGCCTGCAATCAAATAAGAAGATGCAGTTGATGTGAGATGTGCTGTTGAGAAAGCTAGAAAAATGGCTATGAACAAAGGGAAGAGGACAATGGAGGAGATGTAGAAAGGGAAGACCAAGGGCTATGACAGACTTTAGAGGAGTGGAAAGGGTGTTCCTTGGCAAAGGGRCATTAACATAAATAAACCTGTATGTATCCCTGAGGAGAGCAGCAATTCARACGAGGAAACCGACTTATCTTGTCAAATCATTGAGGCTGTGGCTGCAATTGACAGGGCCAGACCATCCACTGTTGTTGTTGATGTTGACATGCCTCAGGTGCAATCAAATGCTTTGGTGGATGATGCTGATGTTCAACGTGCTAACTTCGCCCTTCTTGATCATATGGAGTAGTTGCCCCAGTTAGCATTTGATGCTTGTCCAGAGTGTCACTGAGACTTGTTTGATTTCTAACCCTTCTCTTTAATCTACTCTGTAAACGAGTCCCTAACATGTTGGGGTTATTTTTGGATTTGATGCTTGCCTATAATGTTGGTTGTCTTCGAATGTGATGCTTACATATAATTTTGGTTTCACTATGTCCCTAAAATGTTGGTTGTGTTTGGTTGAGATGCGTGGTGTAAAATTTGATTGTGTKTGAATTGGATGCTTGCCTATAATTTTGGTTTGACTAAGTCCCCATAATGTTGGTTGTCTTAGGCTGAGATGCTTGGTGAAAATTTTGGTTGTGTATGGATTTAAATAGTCCCTAAAGTGTTGGTTGTGTTGTTGTGTTTCCATTACATTAGTCCCTACTCCCTAAAATGTTGGGTTGAGAGTTCTGATGCAATTGCAAAGGGGGTGTAAATGATGAGTGATGAATGATCGGATTTGATTGCTGTTATTGAATGAGTCCCTATTAAATGATGGATTGGTTGTGCATGATTGAACCCTCAATGATGAATGAGAGGGTTCCTGCATTGTCCAAGGGCTTACCTGTTTCTACATTGGTGTCCCACTACTACAAATTTTGGATAAAACACCATATTTMAGAGACCGATTTTAAGAAACTGGATAGTTCTTAAAACCGGTCTCTTATCTCAGATGTAAGAAGTCTGTTCTACCTACACCGGTCTCAAAGATTTGATGTCACTATGTCAGAAACATAAATGCAAAAGGGCCCCACCCGTTCAAAAAAGACTACGGATAATAATAAAAAAAATAGAATTTATTCATAAATTGCACTTGTAAGTGGAACAACTGTGCGTGACATATTGTGCCGTTCAACCTCTCTCTTCTATTTTATTCCTTTCTCTTCTTCACATAATCACACAAACCTCTATTTTCTTTCTCTCTCTTCTTCTCACCTTACATTTTCAATCTCTCCCAACTTGCCTTTGTCTCCTCTTCATTCTCTAATACCATCTTCTCAAWCAATGACATAAAATTCTGATCTTATTATTTCTTTGTAAAATCGAGCAAAGAGGAGCAAAATCGGACACATTTGTGGCTTCTTCTGGGTTAGTTTCTTCTTGAATTCTTCAATTTTTTCTATTGTTGTTCAATATTCATTTCTGTATATTTTCTGGGTTTTCAATCTGAGTTTTTTTTCTCCATTTTCGTTTTCTTTTTTGCTTTATTTCTTTGATTTTCAGCTTCGTTTTTCAATTTTCGTTTTAATTTTGTTTTCTTTTGTTGATTTTGGGTTTTTCGATTTAATTTCATTTCTTTACTTTATTTTTATTTAATTCAGGGATTTTTTGTTTTGTTTTTCGTTATTTCTCTAATTTTCATCTTCGTTTTCATTTCTATGATTTCGATTTAATTTACACACACCTTATTTTTCCCTTTTGATTTTTTGTTTTTTGTGGATTTACAATTTTGGTTTTTTGGGGGTTTTACGATTTATAGATCTAAGTTTTTTTTTCATTTCTATTGACATTCGATTTCTCGGATATTAGATTTTGGGGGTTTTTTTTAAAAAATATTCTTGGGTTTTTGATGTTATTTTCGAATTTAGTTTAAATAAGAGCAATTCATGTAAATGTATTAACCTTAACAAACAATTGACTCTTTCGAAAATATGCTAATTGATTTTAAATTGCTTTGATATTGATGTAGTGTATTTTCAAAAAACTCAATTGTTTGTTAAGGTTAATGTGTTTACATAAATTTCTCTTATTGGGTGCAAAATTCCAATTACTTAAGCCAATTGCATTTTGTAGATTGTATGATTTTAATTTTTTATTTGTTTACTTGTTGCATTTTGTTTTTCATATAATTTTAGTTTATTTATGTAGGAATTCACGGTTTCACGAAGCTGAGAAGATGAAATGTAGCAAAATTGCGACTAGGTAGCAACTCGCCCAGTCCAGATGTTTTATTTTTGCAAATTATTATTGTAATGTAAAGTTTGATTTTTGTAAATTATTGTAATTCAAAGTTTATTCCATAAGAATTTTGTATCTTTTAATTACCTTGAAAAATAAAAATTTTGTTATTATGAAATTTAAAATAAATTTGAGTTACGGAGTATTTTATTTGAATTTTGAACAAATTTGTTGGAGGTATTGCATTGTGATTTGAGAGGACCAATATTTGCTAGCATCGAGAAATAAAGATGTATATAAATTACAGCTGGACAATTTTTTTTATTTTTAAAGGAAGTCTAAGAGACCAGTTAAGATGAAAAATGCGGTCTCTTTGATCCGCGTAAGACTATAAGAGACTGGTTATTCTAATGTCACCGGTCTCTTAGGGTATAATTAAAGAGACCGGTTTTCTCAGATAACCGGTCTCTTTGATAAATTAAAGAGACCGTAAAACATAACTGGTCTCTTTACCTAAGAGCCCTGCCACTTAGAGACCGGTTGTTATGCGATCTCTTTGGCCTTTTTTAACCGGTCTCTTAGGCTTTTTTTTGTAGTAGTGTCCCTGCATCTTATTTGAGACCCTGCATTGGTTTGTGCATGTTATTTGAGCCCATACAAAAAAGGTTTATGAATTTGTGTCCCAAATGATGAACGGACTCGCTCATATCTTGTATCATGTTAGTGCCCCTTCAAAGAAATGTCTCAGTCATGCTCTGGTGATGCTTAATGACCATACTTTGGTCCAATTGCATTTATACACCATGAGGTTGGATTGAGTTTACTTTGAGGGTGTGTGACACATGATGCAACAATATGATATACACTCCTTCTGATTWTTTTTTAAGGAAACATCTTTCATTCATTGAAAATCCCGAGTGTTCATACAAAAGGCATATCTTACAAAATGGTCAAACTAGTCCATACCACAAAATGACACTTCAGTTTTACAAACTRCAAATCTTGCTTAAGCCATACTATTCCATATCATACAAATGGCCATTACAGTATGAAATCAGCAAAACAATTAACATAATGTACCCATTTCATTCGTTGTATCTTGTTGACATCTGAGACATTGGGGTGATTGGGTGATGTCTGTGCCTTGAGTTTGCCTGACTTTATCAGAATGTACCCTTCTCTCAAAAAGAGTTCATATCGATTTAGTTCAATTTCAGAGTTATCAATTGAATTAAATTAGAATTCATTTACACTATATGTTCAACAAATGCATTATTGATACTTGGTGAATTATTATTTTCATGTGAATAAAGCAGAATGGTTCATGCAATAGAATCGCCTTGGACTCGTACCGTAACTCACAAATAACWTGCAATTGTAGCATTTGTTCTGTTACGATATTACGAGCTATAGCAATGTAGGTCCCTCATCAATATATACCTCTAAATGAGTAACTTCAAAGCAAAAAAAGTACTAGTGTGATAAAACCAAATCTTTTTCATGTATAGTATACAATACATATACTACCCAATCATCATTCACTAACAAATTTCATGATTTAATTATATTTAAAACATCATTATATTAGCTCTAATTGAGATCAGATTAGGTTAAGAGTTGTTATAACCAATCATATATCATACATATGTTAGATAATAATGTACTTGTGAATTCTATTGCTTAGTTTTTCCTATAAGATCATTAGGAGTAGTTTTTGATGAACTAATAACTACAAGTGTAGTACCACTACTTGTTGTGTTTATTGTGTTAGTTGCAACATTTTTTTGACGCTCTAGTGTGACGTTAAGTCTATTTCATGCTTTTAAATATTTGACCTTTTTATCCAATTATATTATTCAAGATAATATTCTTCCTTCTTAAGACTCATATCAATGAAATTATTTATTAATTAATCACCAAAATTTCAAAAAAATATAAATAAAAAATCCATGGATTTGATTACACCAATACCTGTCTCTTATACACATCTAGATGTGTATAAGAGACAGATGTTTGGTTGAGAGTTTTGATGCAATTGCAAAGGGGGTGTGAATGATGAGTGGTGAATGATCGGATTTGATTGTTGTTATTGAATGAATCCCTTTTAATTGATTGTTTGGTTTTGCATGATTGAACCCTCAATGATGAATGAGAGGGTTCCTGCATTCTCTAAGGGCTTACCCTTTTCTACATTGGTGTCTTTGCATCTTATTTGAGACCTTGCATTGGTTTGTGTATGTTCTTTGAGTCCCTACGTTGGTTTATGCATTTGTGTCCCAAATGATGAAGGGACACTCTCATATGTTGCATCATGTTGCTRCCCCTTCACAGACATGTCTCAGTCATGCTCTGGTGATGCTTAATGACCATACTTTGGTCTAATTGCATTTATACACCATGAGGTTGGACTGAGTTTACTTTGAGGGTGTGTGACACATGATGCAACAATAATATGAGATACACTCCTTCCGATGGATTTTTTTATGGAAACATCTTTCATTCATTGAAAAGCCTGAGTTTTCTTACAAAAGGCATATCTTTAAAAATGGCCAAACTAGTGCATACCATATCCTAGGGTGTTTTTGTAAATTTCTTTTCGCGACAGTTAACTTAGACCTGTGACCATTAATTAACATGTACTGTGCAGTCATGTATTTGTCACGACATATAACCAGCATTGATTTTATTTATCTTTATAAAAACCTTCAATTCCCTTTTGGTTAGTTTTGTCGTCAATTGTTGTACTTTGCATAAGTTTGACTGATTTCCCTCACCCCACCCATATGGCCATATCTGCCTTTTCTCTTGTTTTCTGGTATCATTCTCCTTCAGAAGTTCTAAGTATTCGCCGATCCTACTGTCAAAAAATTTCAAATTGGGTGATGTGTATGCCTTGAGTTTGCCCGACATTATCAGTCTATGAATATGTGAGTGAGACACTTTTAGAGTAGAAACGTAAGCCCTTGTAGTTCCCCCTAAATTGAAATGGACAGAGGACAACCACTCCTTTGTATTTTCAATCTTGGGTGGTCCTCCTGCTTTCCCCTTCTTTTTGTTTCTGACATCTAGAACATACCCCCTTGCAATTGCTTRTCTACCAGCACACCATAGTCTACATACAGTTGCTTTGTGAACACCATGTTGTCTTGCCACCTTAGCTTGAGCCCCATAAGGGAGATTGCCCCCTATTTACATGTTGTAAAGTGATAAGATTATGTTATTTTTCTGCATCTTGGTTAAATCTATGCCATTTGGTATCTGGAACTGATACTAACTTGTTTGAGGTGTAGATGAAGCAACCATCCCCTCTTCTAGCAGCAATCGATTGAAAAGAAGCCATCATCATCCATTTTGCGAAGAAGGAGATGACAGAGAGCTGCCTTTTTTTTGGGTTTTGTAAATCTAACTTATGATGGAAGGAATTTATTTGTGCAGGTGCAGTAAATGGAGGTTTTTGGATTGACAAAGAGAATGATGTAATGAAGGATATGTATATATATACCCATTTTGGAGGTTTAATGAATTGAATTCAAAGTGTGAAGTTAGAGTGTAAATTTTTTTTGGCCCCCCAACCCCCTTTCTGGTTTGTTAAATGCATGACATGACATGTATGAAAGGCAAGGGATCACTATTTTCTCACTTCAGACCTTTGTCTTATTCAATTTAGCTACTTCCCTCCAATTTTATCTACTAATTATTCAATTTCTCTTTCCCAGTTTACAACTAAACATCATTACCCTTATTTTGGAAGTTAACACTTGTTAATACAAGTGTTGCAAGAAGTCTGATACGAAGGGAGTACATTGATTGTCTCATTCAAGCATCATTTAATTTTGTGTCATTACTTCTTGATGAATTGAGATTAGGTATGGGATCTAATTAATGTTTCAACAAATTGAAGTAATGCATATCAATATGTAAATGAATCAGCCTAACCAGATAAGAGCCATGAAATCGAATAGAAATGCATCCTACAGTTCAACTTTTTGATTTTAAATAAATGAATTATAGCTTCCATATTGGATGAAAACAACTAAACAAGTCCATAACAAAAGGTTTTTAAAAGAAGAGGAAGATAGTTGGAYATAATAACACAACAAGTTTTTTTTACGAGACTATAACAGGTTAAGAACAGATGAGTTATTCCATTTTTGATCCCTAATCCAATAAAAAAAGAGTTTATTTATATTGTTCAATAAATACACAATTTATATTAGAGAGAATTTCCACAACTTATTATTCCTTTTTAAACCACACTAGAGCCACAGTTTCTATTTCTGGAGACCACAGTACGATCAATGTAAAAGTGTAAAAGTAAGTGTTAAACGAAGAATAAGGAAATAGAAAATGGCAGAATGACAATTACATTCCCCCTCCTAAGATACAAATTTGCATTGGCCATCATTGCAGAATTTGTTGGAAGTACAACTCATTCATCATTTGCGGGGCATTCTGCATCCCTAGCATCATATGGATGGTGTTCTCCGTAAGTGACATCTAATACGTAAGGATTGAATCATCATTAGGCAGAGTCTAAAACATCAAATTGTACATGAATTCAGAAACTCCAAAGTAAGCATACTCAYCCCTAGTGCACCATAATCTCCATCACCACTTAATCTATCTTCTTCGCATGCCTTGTTAACTTCAATTTCATTCCAGATCTTGATCCTTGGAGAAGTACCCCAATCGATGCCATTACGATTCAGTCGGTCCAAGTACAAAATTTGCACAATTGACATAGTGTCCACAATATTAGACAATCTCAGTTGCTCGAAAACAATACCAAACAAGTGATTGTAAAATTGATACTCACCGCTAGGAAAAGGGTGCAACCACCGGCAAATCCTTAAACCGTTGTGCAAATCTTCGTGCACTCGYCATCAACTTCTCCAAAACTAGTGCACACCAATTGAAATCCCTTGCTTCTTCGGCGCAACCTAATGCTGGGAAAAGTTCTTCTGGAAACCGATTAGTCTGAGTCAGACATAGCACCATGTCCAGAGCAGCCATCAAAAACAATGATTTGAAMTCGTGTACATCCTCATCATCGAAATCAGACATCAACCAATCCACAACAACTGGACGTACCACAATACCCTTACGAGTTATAACTTTACCTGAACGCGCCTCTACACTTTTCCATTCCTGACCGTATTTATTTTCAAGCTCCATCACACGACAATATGAGGAATCACTRATAAAGGTTGTAGGTACACGCCTACAACCTTTGGGGATACCTAATACCCAACTCACTTGGTTGCATGAAAATTTGTAACTCAAACCGCCAACATTCAACCTCTCCTTCGCCGGATCAATTCTCGTCATCAACCAGTAACACAAAGGTCTTGGTAACTTTATCCCAAGAAGGGAAAGTAGGCCGCTAAAACCCATCTCACGCACCCACCCTTTCTTCTGATCATCTAATGATGCTATTAATTTGCCAAATAGTTCAACTTTACAGATGACATTCGGCCCTTGTATAAAAATTAAATAAGGCTTGTATAAAAGTTAGTTTTAATACACATTATCATGGCATACAGAGAATGTAGATAATTACAGTAGATTATCATGCCATGTTAGTTCAGTTATTGTACACCCAATTTTAAATTACATGGAAAACAATTTTAGTTTCAAAGTGAAACTTACACGGTCACAGGCTTCATTATGCACTCGCAAAACATCACCAAACGCTATGATAGCCCCACCCCGAGTGATTAAAATTCCCTATTTAAACAAAGAAAGATTTGTTTGCGGATTCAAGTTGATTAGTAATGTAGGTGAAAATAATCTAGCCCTTATAGAGCAAACACAAAAGTGTCCTCTTCGTCATGCTCTCTATATTCATGGAAGTGGATCCCCGACGGTGTGATTGTCATAGTAGRAATCTCATACTCTAACATGTGTATGTGTCCATCCGGGGATCCACTTCCATGAATATAGAGAGCATGACGAAATGGACACATACACATTTTAGAGTATGAGATTCCTACTATGACAATCACACCGGTGGGGATCCATTTCCATGAATATAGAGAGCATGACGAAGAGGACACTTTTGTGTTTTATAGTATGAGATTCCACCTATGACAATCACACCGACATGGCTCCACTACAATGAATATAGAGAGCATGACGAAGAGGACCCTTTTGAGTTTGCTTTATAAGGGAAATTAACAGTAGCTAACCTCATTTAACACATCCACAACACTCACAGTCGATCGTCTCTTCCGCTGCAAACATAGATTAGTGTTAACGAAAGAAGTTTACAAATATAGATTTAGGCTGGGACAAAACACAACAAACCTTTCGTCCACCAACTTACCACCCAGTCATACAATCGAGAGTTTCGACATCCACATAAACTTCATTATGTTCCCTATCATCACCAGCACAGGTTGTACAGAGGTCAGCTGACTCAACATCATGACACACAACATGTCCAACCTCCATCATATGCACACTATAGAAACAAATATAACAACTATTTATAATTGATGAAACAACAACAAAACCACCAGAAAATATCCTATGACAATYCATGAAATAAAAAACAACTCCCGAAAACAACAATTTATAACTGCTGAAACAAAAYCAACAAGAATTGAAAAACAATAAGCAGACTCATGAATAAATATGGTTCAACAGATGTAAAAATAATCATAAAAATAAAATTGACGTTACAATTTGGATTCATACTACTACAATTAACAAGCACCCAAAACCCTAATTTCATAAAAAACAAACGAATACCAAATTACCTATAATAACATTATTTCAAAAACTGCAACAAAATCTTCAATAGGTGTCTGAGCAATAAAACAACAACAACAAAATCCTCAATAGGTGTCTAAGCAATAAAACAACAACAACAACAAAATAAAAATTKGCAGCCATAGTTAAATTGAAAAACGCAGCATATACACAAACAATAAACCACATCTACAATAAGCAGTAAAGAAATTGTTCAATACGAAGAAGAAATAAAAAAGACTATTTTCAAAAAAAACTAATTAGGATCCAATACCTTGAAATTTTTTGACARTAGGATCGAYGAATGCTCTGAACTTCTGAAGGAGAATGATACCAGAATACAAGAGAGAAGACAGATATGGGTGGGGTGAGGGAAGTTAGTCAAACTTATGCAAAGTACAACACTCGACGACAAAACTAACCGAAGGGGAAGGTTTTTAAAAAGATAAAATAAAATCAATGTTGATTAGATGTCGTGCCAAATACATGACTGCACAGTACATGTTAATTAACGGTCACAGGTCTAAGTTAACTATCGCGAAAAGAAATTTACAAAACACCCTAGGATATGGTATCCCTAGGATAGTTTAAAAAGCCCCCGTGTTTGAGAGTATAGTCCGGCTAAATGAGAGGCTTGTCGCGTGCCTATCAAAAGTACCTATTAGAACTAACCTGCAGCTAGTGGTAACAGGATCGTATCCACGAAGAAGCAACTACTAGTGATTAACTGAATTAAAGCATCTAAACTAATAAAAGAAAACTTGCTTTGTGATTGTATCGAATTAAAACTAATGAAAACGAACAACAATTGAAGAATAAACTATATGATTAACGAATCTAGGACTATGGTTCACTATTTGCAGTAATTAACAGCAATTCAGCATCAACAATTCATAACAAGGCATAATCAAAATAAGGGTCAAAGCTCTCTCGAATCAATTGAACCATAGAACTACTCCTAACCGTATCTCTCGACCTAGGAGAGTCTCGTTCTACCTATTGACGTTGATATTGTGCTAAGTCTCAATCGCTAGATTCTAGAGACTTGTAACTAATCAAGGTTAAGCAATTAAGTCGGGCCCTATAAAATTGATTAACATGAAGAACAATCTAATAGGAAATTAATTAATAGCCAAGTCAAGAATCGAATCAAGCCAAATACATGTCAATCATATTGCTTATAGTTCCCCAATCGCCGTAAAAATTAAACTACTCACTCATATTGAAATTGAACATGATAATTGCAATTGGGGAAACATAATAAAAAGCATAACGAATTAAAGCAATACTAGAAAAGATTAGAGGATAAATATATTACCAAAATGCAATGGAAATTGATGAACGATTGAACTTCATTGAATCTCAATGATGAATGATAAAAACTAAGGTTCTTCTTCTCCACAATACGTAATTGAGTTTTTCAAAATAAGAGTAATATTAGAAAAAGATAATCTCTAGACTTAGGATTCGAATCCCTTTAAACATCAGAAATTTTCTAAATTAAACCAAGCTTACTAAATTACAATCCTACCCTCTCATCAAAAGCCAATTAAAAATCGACTTAAAAAGGAAATCGAGCCTCAATCCGATCGGATCGGCTCCAGCCAGGACAGGTTTGGTCGTCCGTCTTCCAGAAGCCATATCTCGAGCTCTAGTAGTCCAAATTATGCATGTGACCTATCAAATCAAAGCTCTCGAAGTCTAGTTTCTAATGTAGTTAGAATCGCACCAATCCGACATACGAAACATGACTTATGGCCAAAAGAGTGRGCATGTATCAAATTCTTTGTGTCGCTCCACTCCTAGCTCCTTGCCACTTCTACCAAAGCTCCGTAGTGCTTGCAAATAAGTCCCAAAATCACTCCAAATCAATGGAAACAACCTAAACCTTATTCAAACACTAAACAAACAACATTAGTAGCAAAGAGGGCCTTAAGAGGGCCAAATATCGTTATTATAGCAAGAGAATGAGAGGGAAAAACCATATATCAATACAACACATCACTAAACCCATAACAGTTAGATGTCTAACAGTTGGAAACATTGCCTTTTTGCCCCCAACATTACCTTTTTGTCCTTTATTACTCATTTATAGTCTACAGTAACTAAAAGGGCATGAATCATCTCTCATTCTCTCAACATGACAATCCAACTTTTTCACCGATTTCTCATATGGCTCATTTTCAACAATCAGTAAAACAAGTCAAAAGCAACAAAGATTAAAATCAAATAAAAGAATCCCCTTTGTTAAAATAAGAAAAGAAAAAAAAATTGAATATGAAAAACAACTGTAGTTAACTAAATGAAAAAAAATAAAAAAGACCCCAAAAATATTTATTCTGTAAATCTAAACATGAAAAAAAAAAATCCCAAAATATTCAAATTCAACTTACATAGTAGTTAGAGAATGAATAAAAATGGAGTTTTTGCGGATATTATATGTATAAAAAATTATACATCCACATTTTTTATGCTTACCAATTTTACCATCTATCTCCACTATTATGTACATCCAAGAGATAAGCACACGATTCAAATTAAATGTACATCAACTAACCTTCTTATGTACATCCAATTTTTTATATTATTCATTTGTATACAATACTATGCATAATAGAATTTGGTGGATGGTTGAGTTCTTTGCCACCCATGTTCGCCCGCAACAACCRCCATTCATGCCTCAATTCACCGCCCATGTTTGCCCACAACAACCACCATTCATGCCTCAATTCGCCACCAATCAGCTACAAAATCTGTCGCCAAATCACATCTATCAATCATCAACTACAATTTCCSCACAAAATCCCCCAAATTTGTAACACCCGAATAATTTCTTATCTTTTAAAACACTAAAATCCATAAAATGTAAGGAAATTATTGAAGCATTACCGCTACGTGTGAAAACGTACTAGGCTAACAGAGTACGTAACAGAAGAAAACTGTTTAACAACTTGGAACCACGAATGGCCCTGACTGACGGGACTATAAAGTTCCCTTATTCAAAACCAAAATAAACTTAAACAAGTTCTAAAGTAAAACCTTCTCAAACCGACAAATCCATACTTATTTAAAATAATTCAAAAAGATAAAACAATAGTTCGCTCAGTACCCACAAAAACCAAGCTACTCCAGCAACCTACATTACTACCTTAAATCTGAAAATCTACTCGCCATTTGAAATGGGTCATCACAGGGTCAAGGTAATTCACCAAACCAGGAATCAGCAAAGCTAAGTACGAACAAATTATAAGAACTGAGCAAGATCAATGTCACATAACAATATGAATAACAAGAGTAACGAACTGGAAGTCAGCATATTATATAATATTCCTCTTTTAATACTTGTGAGTAAGCACCAGACGGGTTGTCTACTTGGTGTCCAAGTCTAGTGGATGTGTCAGGGGCGCGAATCCTTGACACAATATGTTGTAGCAAGTCGCTTGACAAACTACAAGATTTCCTATGCGACAGGGTTGAGAGATGGGTGGAGGCTTCCCGTCAACGCTACTTCAAAGGAGCTGACCTTGGCTTGGAATCTCGAGATGGCTTGGCTCTTCAAGTCTCTCGTGGCTCCTTAGCACCTGCAAGAAGGAGAATAATCCTTTTCGGATTATCTCCCMTCCGATGCCTAAGTAAGTAAAGGAAGGAGGAAAGTAATAAATGCAATTGAACGTAGARAGAAGTTAGAGAGAGAAACGTCTATACTTGCTTAAGTATGAGTAAAATGCTCTCAAGAGTAGGAAAATTGTGTGTAAAAATGAGGTCTCCCATGGGGTATTTATAGGCATTTGCCTTGTCTCATGGGAGCCTGGATGTGTGACACTTATCACCATCTCAAGCGTAGTTTCATCTGTTCTACTTGCTTAAGCARTTTGTTTTACGGCGCTCGATATATTTCCAGTTGAAACTGTACGGTTGATAGGCCACTTGGCTCTTGACACATGGCGTGGAGTCCCTTGCCATGTTGGATTTTTATGGCCAACCAAGGATTGACACGTGGCATATAGTTTTTATATGCCACATCACAATAAATAAAGGAAAAGATCTCAACCTGCTAGAGGAATGCGAGGATCCAACGGTTCCTGGTAAGGTCATGGCCGAACCATGCCCCAACCCTTGCTAATGTCAAAATCACACCCACAATTATTTGTACTTCAACTTACCTTCTTATGTACATCCAGTGTTTATGTTGTTCATTCGTCTATATTATTATGTACATTCATGTGTAATCTAATTTGGTGGATGGCTGAGTTCTTCGCTGCCAATGTTTGCCCACAACAACCATCATTCATGCCTTAATTTGCCGTTAATCAGCTACAAAATGCCCCCAAATCACATCAATCAATCAGCTACTATTTCTCCACAAAATCCCCCAAATAATATCCGAATTTCATCTCAAGATTGAGAGAACTATTATAATTTTAACGAATCCAAAATATAGGAAGAAAAAAAAGTCGAGATTCAAAAATGAGAGAAGTAGTTTTTTTTGTAGTATGAGAGAGAAGTAGAATACAAGAAGAAGAAGACGCGAAAAATAAAAAGGAAAAGGAATACGTGAAATTGATACCAATTATTAAAAGCTTAACCATAGTTAGTAAACAAAAGGACATTAAGGACATTTTATCTTAGTCATCTAACAGTTAGATGAATAGAGTTTTTCTCGAGAGTATGGTGGTGGTGCTGAAGATAAGAAGAATGGAGGAGTGAAAAGGATAGTAGTTAGGAATAATAGAGGAGAGAGAATCAATTAGGAGTTAAATGACTTGAATTAGGGTTAATTGGGGAAACAAAGTAACAGTGTAGTAAGCTTTTCCGTTAGAATAAGGGTATTTGAGTTATTTTTTCTAAAACCACGAGAGTATATGAGTTATTAGGCTAAAAAACTCGGAGATATGTGGGGCAAAATCCCTAAAAACAAAGACTCTATATGATTAGAGCCGGAAAAATACAGTTAAAAATCAAATAAATGGGGCATTCCGAGAATTGAACTCGGGACCTCTCGCACCCTAAGCGAGAATCATACCACTAGACCAAATGCCCATTCTGAACACTATTCTATTTCAAAATTTATATATGGAGTTATGAATTAAAACACTTATTCAATCACTGACATTCCTTAAAAAGCGAGGAGTGACAAGTTTCCCTCCAAAACAAACCCCGTTAACCGCGACATCAATAGTTCAATACTACCCACTCTGGGCAGTGGGCACTCTCTTCTTCTTTTCTCTCCTCTTCGCTTCACAGTTCACACACACACACACACACACACACTCTCTCTCTCTCTCTCTCTCTTCTCCCAACTCTCACTTTTCCTTTCTTCTCATTTCATCTTACAGTTACACTCTCTCAATCCGATTCTCTCACTTTCGAATTTGCTCCCTTTTCTAAACCCTAATTTCGTCGTTTTCTCATTTTAGGGTTAACTTTTCAATTTCTTTCCTTTTTTTTTTTGCTTTAATTTCATGGACTCATTTCGATCAATTAATCTTCCAAGTGCGAACATTTTCGAAGATTCCTCTACCAATGCTGCCTATCATAAGTGTTCTCCTTCTTTAACTGGTAATAATGCCTTACTTTTTGGTTTTGTTTGAATTTATCTTTTTTTCAAAAATAAAAAATAAAAAAGATGTGTATAAGAGACAGCACACACACACACTCTCTCTCTCTCTCTCTCTCTTCTCCCAACTCTCACTTTTCCTTTCTTCTCATTTCATCTTACAGTTACACTCTCTCAATCCGATTCTCTCACTTTCGAATTTGCTCCCTTTTCTAAACCCTAATTTCGTCGTTTTCTCATTTTAGGGTTAACTTTTCAATTTCTTTCCTTTTTTTTTTTGCTTTAATTTCATGGACTCATTTCGATCAATTAATCTTCCAAGTGCGAACATTTTCGAAGATTCCTCTACCAATGCTGCCTATCATAAGTGTTCTCCTTCTTTAACTGGTAATAATGCCTTACTTTTTGGTTTTGTTTGAATTTATCTTTTTTTCAAAAATAAAAAATAAAAATAGAAATAAAATTGGCCTGATAATTTTGTTGGAAATTTWATTGCTTCTTTTTGTTGTTTTCTGAATTCGAAATTTGCGAGCTTGCATTCTGTGATTTGAGAATGTTTACTACTGCGTTTTTTGCTGTGTTTTTAATGTTTGAAATTATAGCCTGATTGCTTGTTATGCACTTTCGGTAAATAGCGGATTCTTCTAAATTCCTGTTTTTTAGTTACATTGTGTGTGAATTTATTTTTAGAGGAGTTTTCAGACTTCTGGGAGAATTCTTATGGTGGTTTATACCGTATTACAATGATTAGGTGATGATAAAATGATTGGTGATACCATACCATGTGAAGAAGATACTTTTTTTAAAGCGTTTGACACCCAAGTTGTAGATCATAATGATGATAGTACCGAAACGCAACCAATAGATTTCGATGATGAGACAGAAATAATGGAACTTTCTGGTGAAACTCAAGTCATAGATGATGAACTTGATYTTGTTGATCATATGGACACCCAATTGCTAGATGTATCAAATATTGAGGATTGCAGGCGCAAGAGTGATAGGGAAGATGCTGAAGGAACCCAACTTTCGGACAACATCATYGATTCAATTGATGCTCACCATCATGATAAAAGTGGTAACATTACTGCTGCACCAGGGGAAAACGGAACTTCTCATCAAGGTAATGGAGGAGCTAGATCTGGATCACTGCTTTCAGACAATGTAGGACCGAATTCTGGTTGGCCTAATGCTCTTTTCTTGTTGTTTTTTGTTTCCTTTATAGCAGTGGTTTATATGTTACCTACATCATGATCATGGCTATTGAAAGTTTGCAGTTATGCTCTTATCTGTCATTTGGGGTTTGGCAAGATGTAATATTGACATAAAGTTGGCAAAGTCTTAGGTGCATCGGGTGCACAATGAACCAGATTAGAGTGACCCTATTGGTCAATATAGTAACCCTATTGATCAATATAGTGATCCTTTTTTATATGTCACTATATTGATGTAAAGTAAAGAATGGGTTTGCTATATAGACTAAGAGGGTCACTATATGCTTGGTGCACAATAAATTTATTGTGCATATGATACATACAAGAACTTGTGCAAAAAGTTTATATGAACCAATCTCTTTTAATATTCACTTATGCTGTGATTTTTCCTTTCCTTGATCGCATAACTCATTTAGCTAGTGGTTTGTGACTTTGGTTTTTGATACAATTGCTAGTTTGTGTTCTCTAAATGTTTCTAAAAAATAAATAATATTTATCGCACTTGCAATCCGTGCTTTTATTGAGCACCTTTTCAGGTTCTTTGAGAAAAGGATTTGCTTCGGTTCGTACAGCTTCTATGCGAGCAGCTGGTCTTGCAGCTCGTCAAACATCTTCAAAGAATGCTGATTATGGGTCTTCTTCTACTGTTATCAGCAGTGCATCATTTAAACGTTGCCCTTTTGATGATCATGCTGGTAATACTAACGTTGAAACAGTTGGTGTAGTTAGTGGTATGGAAAAACCTGATGAGGAAGAATTAGGTTATGGGGACAAAAGTGATGTTGTCAGATCATTGTCACGAAAACTCTTTTTGGAAGAGGATGAAGTAGGTTCTGATGATGATGTCAGTGATAAAAGGGAAGACATGTCGCAGTTACCTTCTTGTGATAAGGACATGGCTGGACTTAGTTATGTAGATTCTCAGGAGCCTGGAGAACTATCGCAAGCTAATGCTCTTGAATTCGTTGACAAATTCCTAAAATATAGTGTGTTTGAGTCAGATCAAGGTGTTACGCATAAAAATACTTTGTCTGAATTAGTAAGTCCTGGTTCCATGGCAAAAGGAGCACAGAGCATTGCTCAACAAGTTAGTCGTAGAAGCACACTTGCTGAAGGCTCAATATATGAGTGGGATGACAATCTTGAGGATGAAGGAGGTGGTGAGTTCTTCACTAAGAAGAAAGAAGAACTTCTGGGGACCATGAATAAGATCCATAAATCTTGTCCTAAAACACGAAGTTTCCCGCGTCAYGAAATGTGGGAAAGTCAATCTGTAGGGAAGTTAGCAAATGAGAAAGGAAAGAAATATTTAAAAGATTCCAGGAAGGGGTTATTTCGTGATAATATGAAGTCATTGAATGGTGGAGGAAAAGTTGAAGTAAAGAAGATTGGTGAAGAAAAGAATGCTGGCAATTGTGGAGGTCAGCCATTAAGTTTTGCTTCTGGCAGCCAAGAAGTATTGGCAGCAATGCACGTTGATCAGCCAGTGGATATTCAAGATGTAGGAATTGACACGCAAATGGCTGCAGAAGCTATTGAGGCACTGGCAGCTGGAAATGAACTTGTATATAATGATTGTAGTATGACTGATCAAGGTTGTCAAAGTGACAAAGATGACAGTAAAAAAGAAGCAATGAAAAAGGGTTTTTCAAAGCAGTCAAAGAAAAGTTCTCTTGAGAAACAAGCTTGTTTTTCTACGACGGGAGTTACTACTAGATCTAGAACTAAAAGGACGATGAGAACTCGTAGTCAGGCTTCCATGGGGATGTTTGATGCTGGCTTCGTTTACTCGAGGAGGGAACGGAACAGGTCAAGTCATAATGACGTAGCAGCAGTGGATAGGAGGGACTTAGGCTCCGGACGAGTGAGTGTTGATGATAAGCAAAGAAATGGTATCCTGGAAGAACACCAAAATACCAACCCAGTGAACCCACATCCACCGTTTAAAAGACGAAGTTTACGAGGGAGAATGAATTCATCGACATCAGTTGTTCAGGAAACTGCTAAGTGTATAGATGATCATCCATCTCGTGTTGTTGAAGCACCTGATAATTCTGGAGAACGGATTGGTTTGCAGGTGATTCGTAAAAGAAAGGACAGGTCAAGAGATGAGATGGTGACTGTAAATTCTACTAATAGATTTGAGACTTTGGACCAAACCACTCTGAATGATTATAACAAGGTTAATGGGTCAATTAGAAACAGAAGAGACACTGAGCATAGTATATTCCAGGACAATCAAAGCAGTGATAAATGTCACACATTGGGTGCATATGGTGGCTGGAATTTGACCACACACTCAATTGCTACACGGACAAGATCAAGGAACCGTACTACACAGTTTGCAGAATGTCCACGAGATGAGAAAGGCAAGAGGTTACATGAATGCCTTCATTTGAAAACACTATCAACAGAAGATGCTTGCCAATTGTCGACCAAGAGTCAAGATGCATGTTCCCCTTCTGTCAAAGGATCTGTAGGTTCTACGACACTCGATGGATCACCTGGAAATATGTATGTTTCAGCTAATGGAGAAGACAGTACCCCTGTTAATCTGAAAACTCCCAGAAGTGCAGTGTCGCCTGTTTGTGTGGGAGACGGTTATCATTCACCCTCTTGCAAAAAGAGCCTGTTGCTCAAGAAAGAGTTCATGAGCTTAATTGCCAGTGAGAATAGATGTAGTTCTCCCTCTAAAGCTTTAAGGCAGAGGAGAGATTTTAAAAACATCCGTGTCTTGTTCAGTCAGCACTTGGATGATGACATCATCAAGCAGCAAAATAAGGTAAGTCTCTGTAAGTCTTCCTTTCGCATCTTCATTTAAATGCTAGTTATGTATTTTAGGTCTGACTGCCTGTCAATCTTTCTGCAGATCTTATCACGTTTGGGTGTGTCAGTGGCATCGTCAATTTCTGAGGCCACACACTTTGTTGCTGATATGTTTGTTCGCACAAGAAACATGTTAGAAGCAATTGCTAATGCAAAACCCATTGTAACGCACTTGTGGCTTGAGAGCTGTGGACAAGCAAACTGTTTTATTGATGAGAAAAATTACATCCTTCGTGATGCTAGTAAAGAAAAGGAATTGGGTTTCAGCATGCCAAAGTCGTTGGCTCATGCAAGTCAACACCCGCTTTTGGAGGCAAGTTTGATGCCAATATTTAATGATTTGTTCTTACACAAAAGAAGGCACTTTTTTCTCCAAACTGCTTCCTTATTTGTTGGGTTGATATGCAGGGTAAAAGGGTTTTAATAACTCCAAATGTTAAGCCTGGAAAAGATATAATTTTAAGCTTGGTTAAAGCGGTTCATGGCCAGGTAAATATATCTTTGGTGCTCTTTTGAGTAAATTCAGCTTTAGTGTGGACTTTAGGTTTATTAGTTTTTTATATTTATTTATTTTTGGGTCTTCTTTAATATTATAGGAGAGTAAGTTGTAATATATTATCCATCCTCCGTTTGTTAATAGATGGAACTAAAGAAAGAGAGGATAGTGGTAGAGTAATAATAAGGGGCCCGCTTTTATGAAGTAAAGTGAGGGCAGGGYGGTCTTTTTGCGAAATATTTTCACTTTAGGTATTGTAACTAGAAAAAAAGAGTACTAAATTAAATAGATGAATAAATATATTCTCCGATTTTATATACTTGTATCTTTTCTTATCAAGAAAGTTACAAATTACATGAATTATTTCCTTTATGGGCAACAAATCTCTATGCCTCTCTTCCATCACATGGGTCCCATTTCTTTCTTCTCTCTATCTCTCCCCTCTCCTTATTATATGTGTCTAGTTTATGTGATGCAACTCATGCAATTAGAAATTGAAAGGAAGTATATATGGTTTTGAAATTTTGGTGGTAGCTTAATTTTTTTACAAGAAATTCTGCTTGTCACCGCTCACTAATAATAGGATTGATTAAGTTTTGACTTTATGTCCTTTGTATTTGTTCCTCTAAAGATAAAGTTTTGTTATCTTTGTTCACACTTAACACAATGAATGATTGAATGCTATTAATAACGAAGCATGTGAAGTAGCCATTGAAGACATTTTAAAGAAAGGAAGAACTTTAGGTTTTTGGTTTTTGTAACGCATATATCGTAGTTTTTAAAGAAAGGAAGTAGCCTTAGTTTTTCTGCATTTGTGTCACAACTTTCCTATGGATAACTTCATATGTGATTCCATCCCTTACACTATTCCCGTACATTCTTCTTAATATATGCATGTGGGACCTCTACCTCTTTAATTTTCTCCTTAGATACTCAACGTTATGTGGCATTGAGCAACACTGGTCTTATGGTCTTATGTTTGTCTTATAAAGTTTCCCTTCAATTTTAAGGGGATGCTACAGTCACACAATACTTGTAAGCTGTGAATTTAAGCAGCCACATCTTGGTCAATATTGTATGATTGAACCAAGATCAATTAATTAATCAACCATAGCCTTAATCCCATTTGTGGGGGTTGGCTAACATGAACCATAAGTGATTATTTCGGGAAGTCATCCACATAGATTTTCCCCCTCCACTCCCTACGATTGACTGCTTCACTCTTGTAAATCCAATTGTTTCAGATCCTTTCTAACTCCTTCCCACCAAGTCATTTTCGGTCTCCCTCTACCTCGTTTAAAGTCTGTCTCGCTGCCCGTGTGGTCTTCGTCCTACATGCTGAAACCATTGCAAGCGGTTTTTCCTTAACTTGCTTGCAATATCTGCCACTCCAAATTTCCTACGGATAATTTCATTTCTTATTCAATCTCTTAGAGTGTTTTTGCACATCCATCTCAACATCCGCATATCATATCATATCGRAGACCCTTATTTTTTGATTATGCTCCTTTTTGGAGGCCCAACATTCTATACCATCGAGCTATGTCTATACCATAGAGCAATACAGATGTATAAAACATTTACTTATGGCCAAAACCTTTCCATCCAAATTCACTATATCATTGCTTACACCTTAACCCTCCGTGTACCAGAATAACATTCTAAATGTTTTATTTTGATCCTTTAGATTCCAACCTTTGCCTCTGTTGCTCCAATTTGGAAATAACCCCAACTTTACTTTCATTACCAAAACGATATCTTCCACAAAATACATAGTTTTATTCATAGCATCTAGATTGTAACCTATGCCTTCATTACTCCAATTTTGAATTAACCCCAGCTTTAGTTACATTTACCGAAACAATACCTTCAGCAAACACCATAAACAATGTGACTTCATCTTGAATTGGCCTTGTTACTTCATTTAGAACCATTGTAAAAAGAACAGAGCTTAACACAAATTCTTGATGCAATCTAATTGTTGTACGGAGTAGGAAAATCTTTTGTCACCTCACCTTAAATCCTTGCATTTGTTGACACATCAAGATTCTCAATACATATCCTTAAGCACGTTAATGTACCTTTGATAAATATCTCTCTTCAACATTCCCAACAAAGTACATCTCTTGACATCTTGTCATATGCCTTCTCTTAAATTGTAACATACTAACATTTAATATTTATTTTTTTAACGATTTTTCTAATGTGTGCCCAAGGGCACATGTTAAGAAAACGAATCCCCTATAAAATATTTAATTTCACTCAAATCATGAATAATAATATGCAATTAATAAGGATATACAAAATATTACCTACCATATTTAACTTAAAAATATCCTTGTAATCAAATAATTAATAGAAATATGCAATATAATCAAATATTTAATAATGAATATGTTGTCTTAACATGTGCCCTTGGACACACATTAGAAAAACCTTTTTTTAAATAGAGGAATAAGTTGAGGTTCTTTCTAAGCGTTAAATTCTATCTATGCACAAACTTCTACACCTTTAATTATACTTAGCGATAAAAAAGGATGAACATGTTCTTGTGTTATACACATGTTTTAACTAATATATGTGGTTCTTTTACAAGAACTTGAAAAAAAATATATCAAATTTGACACTCATAAAGTTACCAATGAATGGTTTCAATGCTTTTGTATTTTGTAACATCACGTCCTATGCATGGTGGAAGATTTGCTGAATTTCTCAATGAATGCTTCCCAGGCTGTAGAAAGGTTGGGCAGATCCACTGCAAATGATGAGCTATTTGTTCTGTCTTGTGAAGAAGATTTTGGAGTCTGTGTGCCATTGTTAGAAAAAGGTTACAACTGTTACTTATACAATTTTGTGACATTTCTTGTTAGCTTCAGAAGATATTATATCAACTGTTATTGCGACATTTGTCTGCAGGAATTTCAGTTTATAGCTCTGAGCTGCTACTGAATGGAATCATCACTCAACGGGTGGAATATGAGAGGTCAGTTTCGTTAGACTATTTTATCCCATATTTCAAGTGAGAAATTTGTGGGTGAATCTAAAGTCACGATTGTTATAAATTTGGCTCTTTGAAATTTGTCTCTGCAGCCAGTTTTATTGAATAAAAACAAGCCTGTTTAATCACTTGGCATGTATGCCTGCTTGTTATCTTATTGATATTATTTTTCTATTGTAGATATCGTCTCTTTGCCGAGCACGTAAAGAGAACACGCTCAACGTTATGGCTCAACAAGCGTGGAGGAAAWTTCTTTCCTGCGACAAAATTAAAGTAGCATGACCATAGCAACTTCTGTATATTCTTGTACTGTTTGTATGTGTAGTAGTTTAGCCTGCTGATGTAACTTGTATCTTGTTGCATTAGCTTGGTATGTTCAATCTATTTGTTGATTCTYTGAATGCTTAGCAATTTTAGAAAAGGCAATTGAGCTATTGATATATGTAGGATATATGGATTATAGTGATGTTGATCTGACATTGTACATATTTTGTATGTATCATAAGCTTAGGTTCCGTTTGTTTCGAAGGAAAATAAWTTTCATGAAAAAACAAATTTCAATGGAAAACATTGAGTTAAAAAAAACTTTTCCTTTTGTTTGTTTTATTAGAGGAAAACTTATGAAGGAAATGAAAAATGAAATAGAAATGAAGTAAGGATGGGGAATGAATATGTGAGAAGTAAGAAGTGAGAAAGAAATTGTGGCATTCATTCTCTACAAAAGGAAAATGATTTTTCTTTTCTAAAGTGACATTTAAAGTGACATTTTTCATTTTGAGAAAAATGATTTTTCATCTCTTTCTAAAACAAACAAAGGAAAACTAGAAAAGGGAGGAAAATCATTTTCCGGAATAATGTTCTCCATCAAAACAAACGGAGCCTTAATGCTGTCCTTGTGTTCAGTTCATGTTTCGATACTTTTACAATCATTTCTTGTGGAATCTAGTATTTGGAGAACTCTTAGATCTAACCATAGTTAATTGCTCCTTTGTACTTATTAACTAACTGCTTAATGTTTGGAACAACCATTACATATATTTGATGATTAAAATTTTGATGATTAATTTGTTCATTTATACCATTGAACCTCTTCCTCAACATTCGTGCAAAATGGTTTCTTGCAAAGATTATGTTACGGAGGAAGTAACCCTGTCATACTCCCACGGTCCCACCTCTCTCATTCTTGTGACCATCGACGTAGGTGATTGGTTCTACATGTTCTTGGATAGTACATCTAAATAAATAAAAAATTTAATAAAAATTTTTGTCAAAATGTAAAGATTTTGGTTGTTTGATTAGCGATACAACAAGAGCAAGAATAGTGGAGTAGAATAAGAGGAAGTATAAGAGCTTTCTAATTAATACTTGTAGTTGTAATAGTGTATTGAAAAACTTATATATATATATATATATATATATATATATATATAATATATATAAATAATATAATATATAACACACACCACCAAATGACTATTATATTATTTTATAATAGTTTAGACTAGGGTTGAGCAAGACTGGGTACCCTGTGGATTTCTATAGAACCGGTACCAGAATCAGAATCGACCGGGTAGTGGATTTTGGAACCAGAACTAGTYCAAGCGGTTCCATGTTTTTGGGAACCGGTACCGAAATCGCYGGGAACTGGTTCCTAATCCGGGTAGTTGGTTTATTGCAAAATATGATTTTGTCTTTGCTTAATTTTTTTTGTTTTTAAATTAGATACATTTGAGCAATGTAGGTTTATGTCGCATATTGCACTACTTTGTATCTATGATCTCAGACGATAAAGAAAACATTACAATTATCCAAATAAATCTTACAAAGATCCAGTTGAATACCACAATAATCTWATTTACAAATTAATACATATGAAAATATTCGGTACTGCAACTATTAGGACTGGGTACCCGGTATCGGAACTGGGTCCAAAATATGTGTACCCGAAACCGGAACCGATCACAATCAGTTCTTGAAATTTGGAACCAGAACCGGTACCATCGAGATTGGTTCCGGGTCCGGAATCGCMGGTTCCATGCCGGTTCTAAATATCGAGTTGGGTACCCATGATTTTTACTCATCCCTAATTTAGACTAAGGTGGTGATAATTATTCTCTTTAAAAATTACATTGGTAATGTCTCAACAGTTGGTAATTTCTAAACAAAAAACACCCAAAAAATAATGTATTTTCGATGTTGTGAAAAACACCATGTTGAGGTCTGTAGAGGAGTACTTTTTGTATCAATCAAAAGTTTTTGGGCATGGCAGCACATCTATGCCTCCCTCTTTGTTGATGGGTATGTGTGCCGCAATGGAGATGGTGGGCTCAGGGTGGTTCGTGTGATGTTGTAGGTTTTCTTCATCTGACTTGGGTGCAACAGTTTGAGGCCAAATGAGTTGCGGGTATCAAAAAATTGTTGCTGCTAATTTTGGTGTTTGCTTGGCACATCATTTTTATATAAGTAGGTCATTTTTCAAAGTGACATAATGTGGTGAAAGCAATATCCCATAGATAAAGTGATGCGTATTCTTGCCCCTAAACGTGAGTTCAAGGAAGGATCATGGATAGTTAACAAATATTTTTTACGAATCCCTACTAAAGTAGCCTCATTCTTCTTAACTTAAGTATGTGAATCACTCCCAAACCCGATTTAAGTTGTCTTAATTCACTTACAAATCCCTCCTAAAAGCTAATTAAAACGATTGTYGAATGCTGAAGCTTTTAACTCTCAAAACACTAAGAAAACCCWTGCAATTTTGTAAACCGACAAAACCACAAATAAAATTTCTTAATTGAAAATTCAAAACTCTAAATTTGATTAAATTATGAAAATTTACAACATATTTATAATGCTAAAACCAAACCCCTAAAATCGTTATCGTAGTGATAATTTAGRTATTACTAGATGAAAATAAATCTACCCTTATTAATTAGGAATAAAATAATATGTCTATCCTAGGAAATAAATCTTTCCTAAAATAAAACATATCTATCTTTAATCCTAACAAACTCTTTGTTGGGATCGAAACGCTCGTGTKCGACTAATTAGTGATATACCCTAGCCAACTAATAATTCTACTGAAAGATGTAAAAGCTAGCAAATAAGTAAACAAAGCATCAATGAGTGAATGGACAAGTTTTACCGTGGGAAACTCGAGGACCGGGAGAAAAATCCACACCGCACTTTGTGATTATCGAAGTTGAAGATGATCAAACACACATACATAACTCAAGTATCAATGGGATACCATTGCAATACTATCTCACAAGTTTCCTAATCTAACCACTATAGTTTACAACTTGTGCTAGTAACCAACTAGTATCCACACTACTAACCACTCTCTATTTGCCACCCAAAAACCCTAACAACTAGTGTTCACAAGTTTAGGATCACTCTCCTACAACTATCCCAAAACCCCTAGCTTAAGTGTTTAGCAAATAACAGAGTATTCTTATTGTGTTCTTGTGTTTCTCTYTCTAGCTCCCTTTGCATGTATGATTGCTTCTATGTCATGAATTGAGTATATGAGTGTCAAGGAACTTCACATGGATGACACCTCATCGAAACAAGCAAGAGTCATCACTCCAATTGCATCAGAACAAGACAAGTGTCCAAACAACCATCCAAAGCTCGAGCCAAAAGAACATAGTACGTTCTCTACTGAGAATGCGTGACTCGTGCATTTGGGTCAGAGACAAACCCTCACCTCACGCATCCCAATGCGTGAGGCACACAATCCAAGGCGAGGGCTAGATGCGCGACACTTGTAGGCTTTCGCCCGGGCCTATAGGCGAGCGGAAACTCTCAGACTTCAGTTCCATGGATTGAGACCATGGAATCCGCATTGAAATATGACGTTGGGGTGTGTTGTACGAATGAGGCGGGATCGCCAATCGACCGAATGTGGTGCTACATAGGTTTTACGGACGCCTCGAAAACATTGGTCCAATACTAGTGCCCCCAAAATAGTCCTAGTAGACGCAAAGTGTGGGTCGGGGAACATGGTACGAATCAGATCTGTAACCCAATTCGCTCCGCATGTAGCGACCTCTACTCGTCTCAATTGTAGTCCATAAATCTAACGAATTGAATTCATAGAACTTTATTGAATTTGGCTTTGATATAGCGCATGTAGATACTAGGTGGGGTGTGAGCGTATTATGTACACCAACCACAGACTGCTACAGATGCGACAGAGGCGATCACTCCATTGTTAGCCTCGAAGTGAATATTTGAAGCAGGCTAGAAAAAACCGTCGCCATGATTTATCGGCTTTAAGTGACAAACGATAACATCCGGTCTTGGTTAAAACAATAATATTTACGCAGAGTGGAATAAAAAAGATTATATTAATATAAGAAGATGGCAAAAATACAAGAGAGTATAGGCAATGATAATGATGTATATGGTGGTGCTTATCCTCCTCCCTTGTCACGGGCAAAGGGACATCCAAAGTCGTTAGACACACAATAACCAAAGAATCGCCCTTTCGATTGATGTGTCTAACTTGAGGACCCACCAAACTGCTTTAGTAGATTGCAATAGATCAATAATGAAAGCCAAAAACCATAGGGGAACGTTTGAAAAGACTATAAGAAAATACCTACGATAATGAAACGATTGAAAAGTGAGTTCTACAATTGTTTTTTTTATGAATAAAGACTCATAAACATTGACGGTTTTAGTCAAATTTAAAAGTGATCCAAAATAAAGAATATTAAAAAAGATGAATAGGAGAGGTTTTTTGGTGCAGTTATATTTTGCTTCAGATTGGTGAGAACTCTTCCTTATTAAATTACTCTCTTCGGTTGATCCCGAAAGTGAGAAATCGCATAGCTGTTTGAATCGAAGTACTGAATGTGTTTTTGAGCTGTTTTTGGATGAGAGAGAGAATGTATATTGTCTAAGCGGAGAACTGGGATGAGAATTCGTTAATTCTAATGTCGTGTCTAGAGTGTTAAGGTATAAGTTCGTGCCGGATCTGAGCGCAAAGGTATATATGTCACGAGGCAAAACGAAGCACAATAAACCCTGCTTATATACGCTCAGAAGCGTATACTTAACCCAGGGACGTAAGTACGCCATTCTCACGTATAATCGCTCATCGCTCAGCGTATAATACGTCTTCACTTGCCATAGGGTTTATGCAACTTCGTATGTGAAGTTTGGCGTTATCGCTCAATGGAAGCGTATTAAGCCTGATGACGTATATATCGCTCATCATGCTGCGTATCATACGCTCATAACTGATCTGCGTATATACGCTCAATGATTTTTCGTATAATTTTCCAAAACCGAAATTTTTGATTCCTCTGTTTGTATTCGTGTTTCCTTGTCGACGCACCTAGAACCCTTGCGTCTCCAAGCAAGAGTTCTAGATGTTCTAGAGGTCCACGTTATTCCGAGATATTTTTATACATTATTTCACTTTATTTTCTTGCGTATTTTCTCGCGTATTTTAAACATGGCAAATTCATAGAAAATTCGATAGAAAATCCAAAAATATTCACAAATCTCTGGCGGATTTCGAAATGTCCGCACCATGAATGGAAACAAAGCACGATGAATAACGCAGTGACTTGCTTGAAACCTTGAGTTCTGATCGGTAAACCGATAAGAAATGTGTTTGCTTTGTATGTGACTTCGCTCAATAATTCCGGAGTACGACCCATCTTTGTATTTCCAAATTTTTACGTGAGTTCAAGCATCTTATTCGAGTCAAGAACAACCGAGACGCGGTATGTTGTCAATCACGGTTCTCATTTGGGGAGATCACATATTTCAGGGTGTCGTTAACAGCGACTCGCGCATCCCAATGCGCGATTCATGCATTTTGCCTTGTAGCAGCTTTGCTTCTTTGCTCCTTTGCTCGTCCATCGTTTCTTCAATCGATCCTCGAGCCTCTAACACCATAAACCATCTTTACACTAAACCGAACACTCTTAAAATATCGAAAATATCATAAAAAACTCTAACTAAAAAATAAATATCTAAACATTATGCAACTAACTGATTTGCAAATTAAATCTTATTATCCTAATTAGTTCAACCCTTGATTTTTACGCACACCATGAAATGYAGCAACATCTTTGATCAACATAAATTCATAGAATTGAAATTTATTGAATACTATCTASTTTACGCCGATTGAGCATTAACTCCTTGTCCTCAATGCTTGTATTTGTCTCCGTATCACTCTCTTCTTCATTAAAAGGAATTGTCCTCAATTCTTGTATTTGGTCATATTTATGGATTAAAAATATCCGATTGACTTTTGTTGTCTAATGTTGACTAAGTTATGACATTTCACAATGACATCRATCTGGCGATATGAACATAAGCGCTAGAAAGGGAGAGTTGGGAGATGACCCATTATACACGGCGTAAAGAAGAAGCTCAGTACAAGTTTGAACGGAGGTTAGATGGAAAGGAAGTACATTCAAATGGGGAAACGCTAAATAAGTAAATAACTTCCATTAAGGAGAAACCACCATAACTTCCATCCCACGATCTTCAACGCTCAAAGCCTATAAATAGAGGACGTTGGATCAAAACGAACAACAACAACAACACATATCAAACAAGCAATTTATCTTTTTTTATCATCTACTGCTTTCTTTAGTCACACTTTGCTTAGTATCCACGTATAATTTAGTATAGATTAGCATTAGCATATTATAGTCTATCCTCATGAATCAATAGTTTGGTACTTTGTTTCCGATTATGTGAACATGGAGGTAATCATCCTTTTTTGTAATACAATTGTAGTCTGACTCTATCGTTACTATTTTTAATGGAAGGCTTGTGCATCTTTTCAATATTGTTTGTCCTAAGCTTCAATTTTATCATACACTAGACTTAATTTACAAGGTTCAATACTTTCTTTAGTCTTCGTCTACGATCCTAGGAGCCATTTACGTTAGCGAGGTTATCCATATATCTAGTAACTAGAGGGGCAAATCCATACCGAACCTAAAATAATACTTAGTTGACTTGTTGGTGAAGTGCATGCAAAATCACCTCAATAGGTTTTTTGGTAACCACAGTGGGAGAGAAGCTAGTGCCGCATAAGTTACTTCTCAACCATGGCCCCTAAGAGATCTACTCGAAGAAGTGTAAATCAAGAAGATGATAATTCATCTGATCAAAATCTTGAGAATTCACTAGAGGATCTTACTGATTTAGAGATTGTTCCACAACCACAATCTGCTGAGGATCTTCTTTCTCCTGAGCAACCCGAGTCTCAAACGTAAAGACTAGGTGGTTTGCATCTAAATAGCAGGGAAGATCATTCTCCTACTGCMAGAAACTTACTCAATTCAATATACACTCAATATGTGGATATTATAATTAGTTTGCTAGAGGATTTGARACAAAATCATAGGGAACAGTTTAATAATCTCCATCGTGGCATGGTATGGTACAGTTAATTGCCAGAGTGATAACCAATGAGTTGCAAAAATTGGGCTTTCACTCCCAACAGGCAGTTATCTAATAGGTGGATAGAATTATACTAGATATCAATGAAACGTTAAATGCTATTAACGTGGTTTTGTCTAAGACTGTAGGAATTGAGGTTGTTACTCGGTTGGAGCCGTTAGTAGAGAAACACAATCAACTCAATGAGAGGTTAATGAGTGTGTTAACTACCTATGGTTCAGAAATAACTATTGACAACCTAAGGGAGTTATCTCCTTTATTTTATCCTAGAACACRCAACTTGATGGRATCTAATGTCCCTCTGACCTTTTAGATAGTATCAAGGAGTATCCCTCTTCAAGATGCTAATGAAAGGGGCAGGAGTCAAAAGAGGGAAGTCGGTCAAAGGTCAAGTTACGAGTCAGGCTATAATCACAATGATCTTAWACCTTCTTCATTTCTTTTGCCTTTAGACTCAATCCCTTTGACCTCATCAATGGGGCCCGTTCCACCCATAGGAACAAACCCAGGTGCAAGGCTTAGCGGTTATTGTAAGCATGTGCCCTTATCGAGCCTCTTCCTACGCCGATTTCAATTGTGGGCTTGAGCCACAGATATCGCACGTGAGTGTGTTGGGGTGTGTTATCGATAGAGGGGACCATCATCGTGCCTATACAGGTTAATTACGGACACCCAAAACATTAGTGCCAAACTAATGACCCACTATCAGTTCTAGTAACCAGATTATGGGTTCGGGGACATGGTACGAATACTCGGTCTCATTGTAGTTCCACAAATCATAATAATTGAATTCAAAGAGCCTATTGATTTGAATTTAGAATGTGCAATAACCTAATATTACTATGAGAGTTGATTTGTATTATGCATGTGAAGGTTTTAGAGCACTCAAGAGGGGAGGGTGAATTATGTGATTAATAGTTTTAGTCAATTTTTCCTTTGTTTTCGATTGTATAAGGAACTAGTTGGGCTGGTTCCTATACACAGCGAAATATAAGTAAAGCAATAAAAGAAACAYAAGATTTAACGAGGTTCAGCCAACTATGGCCTACGTCCTCCTACCCTATGTTCTTATTAATCTACTTTGAAAAATAAAGAACTCACTCCTTACTATTTCCCTACTCTGGGAAATAGTACACCACACTCTACTCCAAATGTGGACTCAACTTACACTCGTAAGCCCTCTATGTTTGAACTCACAAACACTCACCCAGCAATCAACTCCTCCGTTGATCACTTTGACAATAACAATTTTCTCTCTTTTAATCTCACTTCTTAAAAGCAAATAAGAGAATATTTTTATGCTCTAGGGTGCTCTTGTATATGACTCGATTTAGGGTTTTGTGCTTAAATTAAGTGTTTTCTCTCAAAATAATGCTCGAATTTTATACGTGAGAGAGATATCTGGAATATGGACGAGTAAATGTATATATATATTCTTTGGATACATAACCCTAGTTTCCATAAATCACACAAACTTGATCAACAAGCCATTATGTGATTTATGGAAAGTATATATTTTATTCGGTTTTATCAAAGAAAAAAAGCAAATAAGATAATTACTCCTAGTATTATGGTATCCAAAATATATACACTTATTTTATCCAGCTRCTTAGAGTATTTTATAAAACATATCCTTGAAGAAACATTTTTTGAAAACCATTTCAAAACAAGCAGCTAAGATATTCCACGTAGTGAACCTGGTTCCTCAAACTCGGTTCCCTACTTTGAGTATGTTATGAATTATGTTCCAAGCTTTGTACTAGAATTCACAACATAACTCATCACACTTATAAACACTTATATTACCCAAACATACAAGTCATACGACGGAGCAAATTACATGAAAAACCTAGATAAACTACAAAGTACAAATCTTCTTTCATGTAATCTTCAAGACCCGAATCTTCCTTGAATACTTCAATTTATAAACAATGCATCTTTCTTCGAATGTCTTCGAAAAGGCCTTCATGCTCCAGGTCTTGGAATGAAACTTAGCTACTGCACATATAACAAGGTTAATGCACAATAACAAGTATAAGACTGCTTTTCAGCATAACAATCGAGGGAACAGTTCCTACTGGTTCCCCACCAATACATGGAACTTTACATATCCAACTATTCCCTGCATATAGRCAAGTTAGTTCAATAGATAACACACATGAGTAATAACTTGTCTAAGGAAACAACATTCTAATTACAGCTGGTTCCCCACCGCACATTTACAATGTCTCGTTTCCTGTTCAGTGTTTTCGTTTKTCATCATTCAAAACCTAAGGGACTCAACAACATGCATCACTACCAAGCCTACTAATCGCGACCACTTTGAATTAATCAAATTAATATGGTGCCTAAAATCCGTTCGTCTATAATTAATCCGAATTAATGTGATTCAACCAAATTCTAATCTTGATTAAGCGAAAAAGAGTGTCATGTGCACAAAAATCAAGAATGATATATATAGAAATCAAAACTCAAATATATGCGAATTTACTCACCTTGTATCGCTACAAAAAAAAAAAAAAAACAAAGAAGGGTCAGAGTATCAAAAGCTTTGCTTCCGAACGAATCGCTTATTACAACAAAAGAGATTGTTAGCATTGACAAAATAATTGAAACGCTTGCAATGAAACAAAAACGACTGAAAATAAGATGACTTATTGTAGACCGTGGGCCCCCGTAGGGGGCTTGGGCCTACATCGATGTGTAGTTGTGTTGTGGGCTTGAGCCACAGAACCCGCACGTGAGTGCGTTGGGGGAGTGTTGTCGAGTAAGGGGGTCACCACCGTGCCTATAAAGGTTAATCACAGACGCCCGAAACGTTGGTGCTAGAACAATGGCCCCACGGTCCGATCCAGTAACCAGTTCGTGGGTTCGGGGACAAGGTACAGATTGAATCTTTGACCCAATCCGCCCGCATGTAGCGACCTCTACTCTGTCTCATTGTAATTCCATTAATCATGATTATGGRATACACATATCTTAGCAATTTCAAGCCCTATTAGCGCACTAATCCTAAAGGTTACTAGGTGGGTTACTATTATACAAACAATGACTTCTACAATGGATAAGGCGATCACTTTATTGTTAGTCAATATTAACGAGGAGCCTAGAAAACCGGTTGTCCATAATTATCTGACTTTAATGTGACAAGTAATTTCCGGTCTTATTTAATCAAAATATACAAAGCGTGACACAAAACATATATACAATGTATATATATATATATATATATATATATACGCCATCCTTACCTTGTCACTGCAATCAAACAAATCGTTAGAATATAATAAAAAGTGCCTTTGATCGACCCGCTAAACAAGACAAATAAACATCTTAGTATTGACGATAATAATATTAACAATGGTGAACAATAATAATGATAATAATAACGACGATAATATGTAATAACGAAAATGAAGGTGACATTGAYAAAAACAAAGAAAGAGAAGATTAATCCTACATATTTACATGCAACAACTGAAAGGTGGATTTCTACATTTTATTAGTTTTATTGAAACCCGTAATAGTTTAATAGTTATTAGTTAAGTTTAGAAGAAGGCGAAATGAAGGTTTTAGCTAATCAACCTCAGAGTTATACCTTGATTTCGCTTGTCGATTCGATTCAAAAGAGCGTTAGAACTCGTATTTGTGTGTTGGTAGTAGCAAGAGAGTGTAAGTGAGAAAGTAAGAGARTATGTGAAGCTTAGCAACGTGTGAAGTTGTCGAAAATGAGGCAAAGGAGGGTATTTATAGGCACGAAAAGGCAGAAACGAGCGTATATACTCTCAAAACAAGCGTATATACGCTCGAAGGAGTGTATATACGCTTCTCAGAGCGTACATACGCTCRATTATTTCCTACCTTCTTTGAAAATATTCCGATTCTTCTTGATTCTTCTCGGATTCTTCTTGGATTGAATGAACCTAGACACCCCCTTTTGCAAGAAAATACGGTTCTAGGGGGTTCTAGAACATTCCATGTATTTTTTTGGTAT
>SNQN01000661.1:102573-119176 GCA_008642245.1 Bassia scoparia
ATTTATTTTGGACGGTCGGTAATAACTTATTTTCTTGCCAACTAACTCTAAGGATCAAGTCACTCGTTGAGAGTTTAAATCAAATAAGACTTTGTGAAAAGTGAGGTCAAAACCTAGCATGCATCTATACGAAGCCAAGACTCCCAACATCAAAGACCTTGTAAGACCACATGAAAATAGAAAAACAAGCRTCCAAAGTCCTAAACTATTTACTCAAGTCCATCTAGAAACAAAATTATTTACACCTTGCCTCAAAGGAAAATGGAAAAAGAAAAAATCTTTTCGGAGTTTTCAATAAGAAAAGGAAAATCAAAAAATAAAAGTAAAATAAAAATCAAATATACAAACAAAATATATACAAGGGGCTAGCAAACAAACACAAGGCACAAAATATATACATGCCAACAAAGCCTTAACAAAAAAAGTTATAGACATAGTCACATAGACAAGAATCAACATGATCACCCAAGAACTCAATCATCCCTTGATCAACTCACTCCATATTATAGCCTAATGCCAATGATACTACACAATAAACYTCATGGGGGTAGTTAATTCCACCAAATCAAACTAAATCGTGGAACCAATTCACACGATTAACAGCTAACCCAACACATCCAAATAACCTCAAACAAATCATCTCAATTCTAAATCTACTCATAAGCTAAGCAAACAAAGAAATAAGGAGGAGAATGGTTGGGAAGATCTCACCATAAGGTCTTGACATAAGCATTCAAGAATGATACCTAWACCAAAATAAAATGGCTATCATGTCATCAAGCTTGCRAAAATGAGCAAACAACCAAATCTAAAAGTAAAAAAGAAAACAAATGGTTARCCCTTCTGCATGCTAAATATGGGGCGTGGTCAAATTTCTCAGTCAAACTATTGATTAGCATGCTCAAGAGACTATGCCCCGTACTTAGTGGGGTAAAATATCTCACCCCCTCCTCGGGAATTTTGATCACCAATGCATCTATAAAACAAACCTAACCAAAAGTTCCATTAAAAWAAAAGTGTGCTAAAATAAATATTATATACAAATTGGCTTGAATTATAATTGCAAGCTCGACTATTCTTTTCAAATCATGCTTCATGTGGGCTTAGGTCCTCGAGAATCAATCGAGCAACCTTCCGAATTTCACCTTGGTTCAAATAAAGCTTTAATCRWTGGCCATTCACCCAAACAACTCACTTTTTTTGTATTCACTTCATATGATCCTTAAGGCTTAGTGGTGGTGATCTCAAATGGTCCACTCCACTTAGAGCGAAGTTTACCTGGGAAAAGCTTTAGCCTCGAATTGAATAGCAAGACCTTGTCCCCTACCTTGAAATATCTTGGTAAGATATGTTTGTCATGCCATTGCTTTGTTCTACTAGAAGGTGACATGACTTTCCATAAACCAAACGAAATGAGGTTGTGTCATTAGGAGTATTGTATGTCATTCGAAGAGCCCAAAGGGTATCATCAAGCTTCAAAGACCAATCTTTTCTCCCTTTGTTCACCACCTTATCAAGGATATTTTTTATTTCTCGGTTTGATACTTCACCTTGTTATTGGGTTTGAGGGTGATATGGCAACCCAACCTTATGATGAACTCCATACTTGACTAACAACTTCTCGAATTGCTTCTTAGAGAAATGAGAACCACCATCATTTATTAAACATCATGGGACCCCAAAAGGCAGAAAAATCACCTTTTTGAGAAGTTTCAACAYAACCTTATGATCGTGTGTGAGAGAAGGGATGGCTTCAATCCACTTGATCACATAATCAACCGCCACTAAGATGTATTRTTTTCCACATGAAGAGGGAAATGGACCCATGAAATCAACACCCCAAACATCAAAGGGCTCAACCTCTTGGATACTTTGTTGTGGCATTTTTTGCTTCTTTGTTATTCCTCCGCTTCTTTGACACCTATCACAACTCTTCACAAAGTTGTGAGTATCCTTTTGCAATGACGACCACCAAGACCCACTTTGTAGAACTTTTGCCATAGTATTCCTCGTTCCTCCATGGCCACCACAAACAAAAGAGTGACAATGCTTAAGAATTTTTGGCACCTCTTTATATCTCACACACCTTCGATAAAGACCATCAGCACATTATTTTAAAAGGTAGGGATCGTTCCAAAAATACAAGTGAACTTGCTTGTAAAACCTCTTCTTTTGCTTGCCACTCTTGTCATGAGGCTCCACTCTTCTAGCCAAGTAGTTAGCCACATCTGCGAACCACGGGATAGTCCCGGATACAATAGCCCTAATTGTTTCATCCTTGAATTCTTCATTGATGGGTGGTTCCTTCTCATCTTCATTTTTATTTAATCACTTGGCAACAAAGATAGTTTATCAGCCACCAAGTTTTCACTTCCTCTTTTATCTCGCAACTCCATATGAAATTCTTGGAGCAAAAGAACCACCGAATCAATCTTGGTTTAGCATCTTTCTTTGACATGAGGGGCCTCACGATCGTAGGATCTGTATACACCACAACCTTGTTGCATTCCAAGTAAGATCGRAACTTTTTTACAACAAAGACTACCGCAAGCATCTCTTTCTCGATTGTGGTGTAATTTTTTTGAGCATCATCTAAGGTCTGACTAGCATATGCAATAACATGTGACTTTCCATCAACTCTTTGTCCCAAAATGGCACCTACACAAAAATCACTTGCATCGCACATTAGTTCAGAGGGCAAGCTCCAATTTGCAGCTTGCACAATAGGGGTGCTAGTCAAAGCCCTTTTCAAAGCTAAGAATGACTCATGGCAAGCATCATCGAATTAAAAATAACTTATTTTTTTGAAGTAAATTAGTCAAAGGTTTCGACAATTGAGAGAAGTTTTTGATAAACCTCCGATAAAACCTGGCATGCCCTAAAAAGGCTCTAACCCCCGTCATCGAGGTTGGTGGGGGTAGTTTCTCAATTGTCGACATCTTTGTCGGATCTACTTCTATTCCCTTTTTGGAGAATTTATGGCCAAGGACAATGCCGTCTTCTACCATAAAATGACATTTTTYCCAATTTGAAAAAAAGACTTGTCTCTTAGCATCGTTGGAGGACCCTTTCAAGATTTATAAGACAAATTTCAAAGGAGGATCCTCCAACACTAAAATCACCTGTAGAGACTTCAATTTCTTTTTTAAGCATGTCCGAGAAGATAGTAGACATACACTTCTGAAATGTAGATAGCGCATTACATAAACCAAATGGCATCCTTCTGTAAGCAAAGGTRCCAATTGGGCATGTAAAGGTCGTCTTACTTTGGTCCTCGGGATWGATAGGAACTACTACGAAAAAAGCCTAAGAGACCGGTTAAAAAGGCCAAACAGACCACAAAACAACCGGTCTTTAGGTGACAGGGCTCTTAGGTAAAGAGACCGATGTTTTTTTGTGGTTTCATAGATGAACAAAGAGACTGGTGGTATGTAATAACCGGTCTCTTTGATATTAACCTAACAGACTGGTTATTAACTTCGCACCGGTCTCTTTGATTCATCGAAGAAACCGGTCTTATTGTATAACCGGTCCCTTAGATGATAGTTTTTTAATTAAAAAAAGGAAAAATTGCCAACAACTACCCACTTTTTGTTCAACTTTGTAAACAACTACCCACTTTTTTTGTAAAGTTTGCGAACCACTACCCGTTAACGGTTTTTCGCTAACACCGTTAACTCTCACCCATCCAACCACCACGAACCACCACTCTCTTACAYGCCATCACTRCCACCTCCCTTCTRTTACCGCCCCCTACCCCTGTAACCGCCCCTGCCACCTCCATTCCCCTCCCCTGCAACAACCCCATCCAACCACCACGAAATAGAGCAAGCCCAAMATTCACGCAAAGCGAGGAGCTTGCCACCGTGTTTGCTGCAGAAACGACCTAAATTGCGTCGTTGATCAGTGGGAGCCAACGCCAAAACAACCGCAAACAACAAATTCAAACCAATTTCGAATCAAATTGGGGAATTTTTTTAAGGTTTTTAATTGTTTTGAATCAAACTCTTTGATTACAAAACGAAAATAAGAATTACAAATATGATTTTGCAATTCAAATCCAAACTAAACAAAGCCCTAAATCAATTTCGAAAGATTGTGTTGAATTTTTGCTGGTGGTTGGGCTTGATGTTGGTGGTTAGGGCTTGCTGTGAGGGGGGAGGGGCTACTACAGGGTAGGGGGATGGAGGCGGCATGAGCGATGGCAGGGGGTGGCGGCAGGGGCGGTGGTAGGGGGCGATGGCAGTKAAGGCGTGTGAGAGAGTGGTGGTTCGTGGTGAATGGATGGGTTAGAGTTAACGGTGTTAGCGAAAAACCGTTAACGGGTAGTGGTTCGCAAACTTTACAAAAAAAGTGGGTAGTTTTMAAAAAAAAAGCGGGTAGTTGTTTTCAAAGTTGAACAAAAAGTGGGTAGTTGTTGGCAATTTTTCCTAAAAAAAGGCACGTGAGGTGGGGATATACCCTTTTTCACCTCACAAGTAATTMAATAATCAATCATTCAGACATTCATTACATAATATTACTTTATTTATTTGAAATTATATATCTTGCAATACAAAATATACTACTACTTATACCTCTTCTTATATATTAAACCGAGCTCCATTTTCCTCAAGTTCATTTTGTTCCATCTATAAAAGAAAGACAATAAAAAAATTAGCGATTTTCTCAACATAATAATAAAATATAATTACATCTTGAGTTCATTTGGCATTAAATCAAATTCATTCAACAATTAATGAAAAAAAACAGAAGAAAACTCCGAATAAACCAGAAATTGCTAATTAGCTCCATTTTCTAGCCCAAATTTTGAGTTTTCTTTTAATACCATTACTACTCAACATTTTCACCATCGGAAATAGATAGTATTAAAATTGAGGCCCAACTGACCAAAAACACAACAACAAAATTGAAAAACGAAACTTAGGAAAATAATTGAAGATGTCAAAAGAAAAATAAATAAATAAATAAAACAAAGTAAATGTCAAAAGCCTTACCTGCCAGGGTAAGCCAATTGCTTAGATTTAATCGATCTTCTAATGGCATAGAACTTGAAGGAGTATTATCTTCATCACAGGTAGGAGCTAAAAAGTTCCCATTGTCCCATTGTCCTTCGGTACTTTGTAGCTTCTATGTAAAAATAAAAAACCCAGAAAATTAAAGAGAAAAATCCTAAAAATGGCAAAAAAAATCTAAAAACAAATTCATAAACAAAGAAATTCACAAAACTAATCCAAAAAACCTAAAAAATTGAAGAATTACAAAAAATAAATTCCCAAAAAACGAAAAAGTGAAAAATTCAAACGAAAAAGTGAAGAACAATCGAAAATCAAATTAAAAAACTAAACCGAAAAAATCGTAGAGAAAACGAAAATTATTTTCTATTTTTATTGAACAATATAAATAAAAATCACTAAATTGAAAACTAAAACCAAAGCAAAGATTCAAAACTAACCAAAAGGATGCCTTCACACAAATAGCTTCAGATATTCTTCCATTTTTCTCAATTTTGAGAASATATTAAAATGAGAAAATTGTGAAAATGGATATGAGTGAAGAGAGACAAAGAGTAAAGAGAAAGGAAATGAAGAAGTGAAGAAAATTAAGTGTGAGTAAAGAATAACAAATTAAAGTGTAAAATGTAAAGTGTGTGATATAAACAAGAGAGGAAATATAGAAGAACCTAGAAATATACGGAGTACTTCAAATAGTTGTAACAGCTGGCATCCAGTTATTGCTTTTTAATTCAAAGAGACAGGTTAATTGTTTARCCGGTTTCTTATATCAATGGGGCCCATTTCTGCCATAGATTTGAAACTGGTCATAGCAAAATCGGTTTCTTAGATCACACATAAGAGACCGGTTGTTTTCAATAACTCGTTTCTTTAGTTAAGAACCCGGTTTAATTACTCCATCGATCTCTTAAATATGATGACTTATCCCATTTTTGTTGTAGTGAGGAATTTAAAAGAACCCCGAGTAACAATCAAGAAAGAAAAAGCGTGTATGCCTWGTAAGCCTCTGAAGCATCTCATCAATGAATGGCAGGGGAAAATAAATSATCTTTCCCTTTGTTCCATTTCCCATAATCAATGCACATACACCACCCGATCACTGTMCATGTTGGGACTTCGGTTCCATTATCACCCTTAATGATTGTCATGCCTTCCTTCTTTGGAACTACGTGCGGGGCTTACCCATTTGCTAAAAGGAACCGAATAAATGATCCCCGCTTCACGTAGCTTATTAATTTCCTTTTTCATCACTTCTTTCAAAGTTGGGTCTAATTTTCTTTATGGTTCAATGGTTGAGGCATCCTCATCATCTAGATTAATTCTATGCATGCAAATTGTAGGACTTATACCCTTGATATGATCAATTGAGTACCCAATGACTCCCTCATATTTCCTCAAAACATTTACATGTGTTTGCAAAGAGGAGTCATCAAGACTTGAATTAACTATCACGAGTTTAGGTTTATCATTATCTAGATAAGCATATTTCAAAGAATGGGGGAAGAGCTTTAATTTTACCTTGGGAGGAGCCGTAGTCCTCTGCTCCAATTTTTCCTCATTGTCCTCAAGGACCTTAAAGACATCTTCTTCGTCCAAGCAAACCGGAGTTTCATCAAAGGTTGTCTTGACCATTTTTGCATCCTCCCCCTCTAATATCTCATCAGTGTCATCCATGCCTTCTTGGTTTAGGTCTCGACGTCTTACAAAGACCCTTCCTATAGACCTTCCAATTCCTCTTCAACAAGGTTTACTCGATAAACCTTTTCACCATGGGTTTCTTCAAAGCATGAGAGAATTCAAACACAACTTTTTCATTGGCTACTTCAAGTGTGATTGTGTTTGATTTACAATTTCACCGCCTTGATGCTCCTAAGTTCTTCATTTCCCGAAATGAGAGGTGTGTCAGGATATTCCTCCATTTCCATTACCACAAAGTCACATGGTACAAAGACATGMCCAATTTGGATTGGTACATCCTCCAATGCCCCACTAGGGCATCGAATTGACCTATCTGCAAGTTGGATGGTCTTTCTCGTAGGGAGAAGTTGGAAGTACAATTGCCTAGCAATTGATAATGACATTAAACTCACACTAGCTCCAAGGTTCGCTAGTGCACCCCTTGGCTCTAAATCACCTATCATCACCAGAAGTGAAAAGCTTCCGGGTCACTTAACTTCTTCGGGAGCTTCTTCTATAAGTAGGCACTCACTTGGTAGGGAACTTGGATCATTTCTTTGCAAGGTATCCTCTATTTAGAGAGAATGTCCTTTAAGAATTTTGTGTAACAAGGGATTTGTTGTATAGCATAAAGGAAAGGCACATTGATGTGAAGTCCCTTAATCAACTCACAAAACTTAGCAAATTTATCATTCAACTTCTTCTCCACTATCCTCTCGGGGTAAGGTGGAGGAGGCTCGAAATTGTGAGTCWGTCTTGGTGCTATGTTATCTTTGTTTTTCTCTTGCTCCTTCAAGTTCTCACTTCATCTCTCTTTTTGTTTTTGTTTTTCTTTGTTTATTTTTGTTTCACTCTTTTTCTCTTTTATGTTTCGCTCTCTTCTTGTTCTCTCAAGCTCTCTTCAACCATGGGCTCATGTGAGTCTTCATTAACCTCAAACAATATCACCATTTTTGTTCAATAAGGCTCATAAGTTGGACCTTCATAGTCTCTCTTTGACCTCGACTCAATACGATTGATTTGCTTGACATTGGAAGGAGAACATTGAGAAGCTTTTGAAGGCTCACTTGAACTCTTACCTTTTTGGCCGTCTACTTAAGTTATTTGTGTTTCAAGCATCCTCCCATGAGCTCTGTGTTCTTTTTGCTAAGTTTGAATTTGTTGAAGAGTTTGAAAGATCATTTGCAAGTTGGGATCACCTTGAGATACTTGTTGTCTTTGTTGTTGAAGGGGGTGAAGGTGGAAGATTTTGTTGAGGATATTGAGTAGACCATGGTTGATTTTGCTTTTGATGCAATAGTATGAATCTCTCTTGATTATTGGGAGCTCCTTGATTTGGGTTGAAACTTTTATTTCCCCTAAATGCTTGATTTCCCCCAYAACCTTGGATGAACCTACCTTGATTGTTTCCGAAGCCTTGATTTTGAAAACCACCTGATGAGGATTCATTGGCTATTCTGGAAGATTATCCTATTGATCTGGAAATTAACAAAAAAATTCAGGATAATTACTTTCGAGTGGTTACATATCTTGAAGGAGATTTCGTGCAAAGGGAGGAACTACTCGACATTGGGATTAAATTAGAAGGATAAAGCATTATGGAAATATCTAGTTGTTAGATTAATTAGTTTTATCTTATTTGGGCCGAATTATTATAGATTAGATTAAGTTGTTAGGATATTTATTAGTTTGTTAGGATATTTATTAATTAGTTGGATATTTGTTAATTATGATATTATTCTGATTTGATTAGGATAAATATCTAGGTAGATTAGGGTTTGTTTATTTCCGTGTTTATTAGGTCGGTTAGATTAGATTGTTTCCGTGTGGATTAGATATTTTAGGATGGTTTAGTAGGCTATTTGGATAAGATATATTTTTCATTATATTAGTTAGTTTTCGATATTATTTATTATAAATAGTTCGAGATTCTTTAATAAATTAGATTATTTGTGTTAAAAATTCTTCTTTGTTAATTCAGAGAAAACCTTGTGAGTTTTGTGGTTGGTCGGAATCACTTGATTAGCTACTAGTCGGTTGTTCCTTTTAGGGGTGTGTCCACTTGGTGAGTTAAGATCCTTGAGTCCTTTAAGATTCGAAGTTATTTTTTAGTTTTCAACATATCAACACTCGTTCACTCGTTTCTTGGATTTGTGAGGTTCTTTCCTTATAAATCCACTCAATTTGGTTCAGAGCCAACGTTCTTAGGGCGTCTCATACACGTTTTTGAGCCATTTCACCAGATTTTTTTTATATATTATATGGAGCAACGTTTGATGAGCTTTCCAAGGCTATTGCGAGTCTCCACACGATGTCTTAATACAATCCGAGTTGAAATCCACTCGTGAAGTCTTCAGAAAGTGTCATATTGAAGGGCTAGGGCGAATTGACGCCTGCAATAATAAGTAAATAAGCGCGATTCAAGTTTTTGATCAATTCAGAGTTCAGATGAGGTGACAGGAGCGTCCACCTTTTCATGATGATCTCAAGAACCTCAAGATCACGGATATTCCAGTTTAATGGTACATATGGAGCCCGAACATCCACAATTGGGTAAGGCAACTAGATCGTTACTTTGCTTTTAAAGAATATGATATGTGTCTAGTTGCAGCGGCGGCAATTCAGATTGACGAGCATGCATCCTTATGGTTCGACCACTGTGCAGACTTGTCATCAAATAGCAACATAGCTATTATCTGTTCTTGGAAACAAATTGAGGAGGAAGTCATCCACAAGTTGTTCTCTAGGGATTTCGAGCACCAAACTACCTAAGTTTACTTCTTTGATTCAAGGCACACAGTGCTATTGTCGAGAATACTTGCGGGATTTGAGAGCTCCTATTTTTTGTGACATTCGGAGAGATGCACAAGGCAAGATGTTTCACGAGGCTGAAAAGGTTACATTATCTAATACTTGATCTTGACCTTCGTTGATTTTGAGGATATGTGTCATAAGGCAAAAAGATAGAACGCAATCTTGCATATATCAACCGCCCCTACTTTCAGGGGATCAATCCTCGACAATATCTTCTGGTGTTCTCCACCACCCATTTCGAAGGGAGATTCACCGTCCCTAGTCAAGAAAACCTTGATGAGAAGGATAGACGCAGTGCTTCAACTGTCTGCGGGGTCATCTAAAGAGAGATTGTCAAACAGAAGGCCTTTGACAATCCAGATTTCAAGATGCTGAAATCTTGGACCAAGATAACAATTCTAAGAGAGACTTCTCCACGACATCTGATCAGAATTTGATTGTTTCACCCACCATGATCGACGCTCAGCCAATGCTTGTTTTACAGCGACAATCTTGCACTCTGAATGTAGGGAAGACGATCTTCAAAGGGAAGAACTATTCCGCACTGTTTGCACTTGTCAAGATAGGGTTTCGTGTGTTCATTAATAGTGGTTTGTTACAATATGGTGGTGCTCATTTTGACTATGTGGTCAAGTTGAATCTTGAAACGAGGCCGCACCAACACCTACAAGTTGAGCTCTCGGCTCGATGATTCAAGGTTTGTGTTGCATGTTCATGACATCTTTGTTGTCCTTTCACCATTGTGATCTTTATTAATGTATAATTTGAGTAGTTAGGAATCGTGATTTGCCAATGAGTGTCGTGTGTCAATAATGTTTGGACGCATGGGCGTCTCTGATAGGAAGGTTGCTTCATGATGGCACTAATTGCATCGGTTTCTATGGACAGAAGAATACAGTGCATCACAGCGCACAGAACCGAACCCTAAAGGTTTGCCACAACAAAACAAAGATTATTTCGTAAATTGCTTTCTTGGACCTAACTCTGAAGAAATGGGTGGATTGATCAAGAGAGTGTGTCTACATTGCTGAATAGCTTTACTAATCCAAACACGCATCTATATCGTTTCTTGAGTTGTTTGGATGAGTTTTTCAAGATCTGTTTCCTGATCCATTACCTATAGGGATTACCTCCTTTAGAGGGGTATATGAGAGCAGATTGTGATTGATTCTAGCGCGCACTCTCACAACACAGCCCGCTTATAGATTGCATCGCTCAAGCAATCCGCAAGAACTTGAACAGACAAATTCAGATATGATTGATGAGGATTCGTTCGTGAAAGCTTAGAGTCTTGTTCCTTCCAGCTTTGTCGTGCCAGAAGAGGTGGTTCTTGGCGTCATGTGTATTGTTCTGGGCGTAAACAGACATCACAACAATTATATCGATTCCAATGCTCCGTTTGGCTAATTGTTGGATGGACTCCATGGTGCTTGTTTATTTTCAAGATTGATTTGCGGCCACATGAGTCCGTGTGTTCAAGCCATTAATGAGAATCGAGCAGGGGTGAATGGAAAACTTTTCAAGACATACACAAGGGTTGTACGACTGGATGGTGGATGCTTTTTGGGCTAGCAGACCTCTGTCTCTTTCATGCGTCTCATGAACGAGGGTATCCGTCGCTTCCTTAATAAATTCCATCGTGGTATATTTAGTGATTTGATTTCATAGCTAAAACTGAATTAACATTAATATCTAATTACTTCTTTGAAATTGATGGGATGTGAATAATGTTTTGGGAAACTGGAAAACTTTGAGTCTTTGGTGTCGAAGTACTACTTTTCTTGGTTCATATTCGTCTCTTTGCGGGATACATGTTGATCCTTCGAAATGAAGTTCATTTCCACTTGGTTGGCACCTATTAAATGTTCATCGAAGGTTTTGAAGGTTATCCATGTCTGCTGCAAGTTTCTATAGCGTTTTATTCTCGAATTCTAACATCATGGAGTCTATTCTTACATTAAATAAGAAGGGGGAAGTTCGGAACAATGGAACCCAAGGCTCACGCTTTTTGATACCATCAAGAGGAGTTTGCCATGCACCAGGTCTCGCACTACCATTCTTGCGAGCTTTTTGAGGTTCGAATGCAATGGCAAGTGTGTGGATTGGAGGTGTTTTGATTAACAGACAATCCGCCCGTTTGCTATATTTAGTGCAATATAGGGTTATGCTTAACGGTTTCTTGTCGCTATAACTGTAATTAATTTCATTATGATCGTGATCATTGCTATTGTCGATCTTTGATCATGTGGTCACATTTACTTGCGTCTAGCCTTTCATTACATTCTGTCTGAGGCTTTGAGCTTGATTCAATTGGACAACAAATTGAATCATTAGACATGCTGAAGTGGGGTCGATTCTTGCATCTTTCATGTTCCATGCAAGTCACGGAAAGAAAACAATGTGGTGCTGATGCACTTACTCAAGAAGGAATTAATTTGGCTATGGTGAGAGCCTAAGGGTGTTGGGATTCGATATGTCTCAAAGATACTAACGAGAACGATCCGAATTTTCTCAAGATTCTCGCAAACCCTACTGGTGGTCTACTATATCCATATGGTTTTCTTTAAGGATAACAAACTTTGCATTCCTCAGCTTGGGATTCGTGCGCTTTTGGTTCGTGAGGGGCTAGTGTGTGGTCTTGCTGGTCACATTGTGGGTATATCAACGTATGGACATCTTTGAGAATCATCCATTGGCCAACAATGTTTTCAGAAATGTGGAAACATTGTGAGGCTAATGCGACTTGCCAAATGTCCCAGAAAACGTTCTTACAAGGTTTTGTATACTCCTCTGACTGTCCCTCTCATCCTTGGGAAGTGTGAAGCATGGATTTCATTGTGGCTTTCCTAGACTACGGGAAAAGATGCTAATACGGTAGCGTGGTTTTTCGATGCGTGTTCTCAAGGATGGCACCTTTGTCCTTCACAAACGGATGAATGCAATCTATTGGAGATCTTCTTTTCAGGCATTGTTCGTTTAACATGTCTTGCCTTTGAGCATCGTTTTGTCGGAGCCGAAGTTCCTAAGTCCTTTTGTCCACTATCGCATTGGTTGGTTCACCGAGCTTTCTTTAGCACTTTCAGCTCCATCCACAAATGAATGGCCAAACTGACGCAGGGTGCAAATCGCACCATTGGGGCCTTCTTAGGGCCCTAAATCAACAGACTCAAAAATTGGCGTTAAGCTTGCACTGCTGGTTTGCACTACATATAGGAGTATTCTATATACACTGTCTAAATCACCTTTTTGGTTTGTTATTAGGGTGAATCTTTGTCTCCATTGGAACTACACCTTTAAAAGGGAGCTTAATACATGCATTCTAAGGACGGCTTGAGATTTTTGGATAAACATCATCCCTAGGTAAGATCGAGATTGAAAGATGGATTCTCAGTACATGAAAGCAGCAAATAATGAGCGACAAAACGATCCTTCTTTTCAGGTTGGTGGATTACTGGTTTGGTTACATTTGAGGGAAGGTGCGTTTCCTCAATGAAGAAGAAACAAGTTGACCTGCAGTAAGCCTGAATGGCCCATATCAAGATACTTCTCAGAAATTGGGGAAAGTGGTTACAAGATTGACCTCCACTGAATTGGTATGTGGTACTCACTTTCACGTTGGTGATCTTTTCCCTAATTCCGACCAAATTGGGGTATGTTCTCAAAGGGGGAGAGTAATGCATGGGATTCATTGGGCTATTCTGAGAATTATCCTATGATTGGAAATCTAAACATTATTCAGGGATTTACTTTCGCGAGTGGTTAACAGATATCTTGAAGGAGATTCCGTGCAAAAGGGAGGAACTACTCGACATTGGGATTACTTAGAGGATAAAGCATTCTGGAAATATTTAGTTTGTTAGAATTAATGTTTTATCTTATTTGGGCGAAATTTTAGTAGTTAACTTGTTTCAAGGTTATATTTGATTAGTTTGTTAGGATATTTATTAATTAGTTAGGATATTTGTTAATTAGTGATTTATTTGATTTGATTAGGATAATATGGTAGGTAGATTAGGGTTGTGTTATTTCCGTGTTTATTAGGTCGGCGTTAGTTATGATTCTTTACTTAGATTTAGATATTTTAGTGATAGGTATTTTTAATATTTGGATAATTACATATCTTATTCATAATCATCTTAAGATTATTTTTTATAATTTGTAATTATAAATAGGGTGGAATTTTTCAGTAAAATTCAGTATATTTGTGTTTAAAAATTCTTCTTTGTTATTCAGAGAACCTTGTGTGTTTTGTGGTTGGTCCGGAAATTCAGCTTGTTATGCTACTTAGGATCGGTTGTTCTTTTAGGGTTGGGTTCCACTTGGTGGTTAGATCACTTCGAGTCTTTAAGATTCGAAGTATTTTTAGTTTTCTCAACCTCATTTTTCATCGTTTCTTGGATTTGTGAGGATTCTTTCCTTATAAATCCACATCACCACCCCCATAATTTTGTTGTCTACCATATCCTTGATTTCCTTGAAAACCTTAGTTGTATCCACCTTGTCCTCCTCTAGGACCACCCCAATGATTTTTAGCTCCTACTGCAGCCACATGCTCCGGGTCTATACTACGACAGTATGATGTATCATACTTGGTTCCCCCACATATGTCACAAGAGAAAGCATCTACTTGTGATGAACTCGATCCTTGGCCTCAGGTTAAGAGTCTTTCAACCCTCTTGTTTAGGGAGTCAATTTCAACTTGCATTTGAGTTATCGAATCAAGTTCTATTTTTGCTCCCTTTTGCGGTTGGATCTTCCTTCTACTTCCTCCCCACGACTAATTCTTCACCAATTCATCAATTRTATCCTCCACCCGGTCTTCAGAAACCTTTGCAAGTTGACCCTCATATCCCGCATCCAAGTTGGTACGTGTTATAGGATCCAAACCATCATAGAATAGCCGCATCACCAAATTACATAGGAATTGGTGATGTGGACATGCCCTCAAAGAGACCTAAAACGTTCCCAAGCTTCATATAAAGTCTCTTCAACTTATTGGGTAAAGTTAGAGATTTGTCTCCTCATCTYGGTGGTCTTCCATTCCGGGATGTATTTATTGATGAAAGACTTGGTTACATCTCCCCATGTTCGAAGTGAATTTGCTGGAAAACCATTCAACCATGCCTTTGTTTTCCGCGTGAGTGAGGATAAAAAAAGATGCATTGGAATGTAGTCTTGAGGAACTTCATTAGTGGTGATCATAAAACAAAACTCCATGAATCTCTCAAAATATGGAAGAGGGTCCTCATTGGCATGTCTTGAGAACGGTTTAGTTTACACCATCCTAGTGAATTGTGGATGGATGACAAAGTTAGAAGTCGTGGTGGGAAGTTCGATACCACCACGTAATTTATAACAACCTGGTTCCTCGATGTCTCGCAATAATGCCTCCAATGGGTTTTCGGCCGCCATTTCCTCAACTTGTTGTTTCTCACTAGAAGATGTCAAAGTCTCTTCAGTATCCAAAATCCCCCCTAAGCGAAGAAACTCTTCTTCGAAGATCCGCTTGTCCTTAATAGATTCCTATCAAGCTCATGATCAATAGGACAAGTAGGACTCCCCTGTGATCTTCTAAGCATACAACAAGCGAAAGAGGGAGTTAACATTGACAAGTAACAAGTAAAAAAAACAAAACAAAATAATAAGCTATAACTCAATTAAAGAAATAACTCAAATTAATCAACTGTTKCTCCCCRGCAACGACGCCAATTTGATTGAGAGGGTTTTGAGGCTCCTAAACCAAAAGAAAACCCCTGTTGTAGTACRATGGGGGTTATYGAACACAGGGAACAAGCAATGATTAAACAATGAGCTATTTAATTAACTAAGGGTCTTGTATATTTGGTTTTGATTTTGATGTGTATCAACTACACTACAATYAAAACAACTAAAATAATAGAATGTAAATATCTATGAGAAAATCAATTAACTAGGGTGTATAGGGTTTTTGGATCCGAGTGCACTTGATTTTCGGGGGAATTACTTCAACTAATCATTGAGAAACTAAGTTAAGGAAAGGGAATTGTTCCTCTTATTCACCTAAACCCCCTCACGGATGGATTCAAGTATGAATGCCCGGAATAACAACAACGACCCCTCTCGGATGGACTTTATCATTCTTCCAATCATCACCATAAACACAAGGAGTTACTAATAAAAGTTGATTCCTAGTTCAAACCACCCAATATCTTGGTCATGGTCTCACTGATGACATTGGGTAAGGAAAACAAGGTATAATCTACTCATAAACAAAGCAATTATACCATGAAAATACAAAGAAATCAACTTTGGCCTTAAGCTAACCTCTAAGCTCCACTAACACCAACATTAACCAACCCAAACTCAATTTAAACAACAATTATAAGATAACCCCCAAATTTCAAGTCATGAACCCATCACCTTTAAACCCTAGAATTTAAACTACTCACAATCCATGAAAAATACAACAAACAACAATTTAAAGTTCAACATTAGTGAAATCAAAGCTAGAAAACAATAATCAACAATTCAAAGGAAATTAGCAACTACTAACAACAAACTACTACTAGAAATTTCAAGTAAAAGTAAGAACAAAAGAAATAGTGGAGAGAGAAAGTTGCTATGAAGCTTTAAAATTAGAATAACAATGCTGGATTCTACTSTTGATGCTTGAWTGATGAATAACAAAGTAGAAATGACAAGGTTTGTGTGGAAAAATTTGAAGAACTATAAATAAAACCTAAATGAGAGAAAACTATAATGAACTAAGCACTAATGAAGAAGATAACCCATTCTCTCGCCTCAAAACACCCTCAAAAGCCCCATAGAGTCAGGCCACACAAGAAGCAAATGGGCAAAATAAGTGAAACGACATCGTGTGGAAGTCGTGCAAAACAGGGGGCACATGGACGTGTAGCCCTGAAATCCTAAAGCAGTGCAAAAAATAGTGTTCTATCCAGTTTCACACGGACGTGTGGCCCTCTATCCAGCGCAACTCGCCTTTGAAACGTCATAACTTATGCTCCGCGCATTCGTTTTGGGCTTGTAACCTATTATTGCGAAGTTAATGGAATAAGCTTTCATATCCAAGTGGAATAATCTTAAAATACACAGTATAT
>SNQN01000662.1:0-18690 GCA_008642245.1 Bassia scoparia
CACAAGACTATTCACTTACCATGATTTGTATTTGTCATATAAACCTGTACTACACAACATCAATAAGCTTAACCCTCAAATAAAAACACACAAAAAATATCCTTTACGATTTATGTTATGTTTCGCATTTTGATAGGCCTTCTTATAATTACCCAGTTTGCAAATTCTTGTTGAACATCCTCATGAATCTGAAGCAAAATCCAGCCAACCTCAAACATATTACCTCGGAATATGAGTCAAATCATCTACATTGCATCAGCGATGCTATCATCTATTCAAAGCCAAGAACATCACGCACAAGCCAAGGCTTGAGGCGCGATATCCAACCTCAGCAATCGAGAAATATCAGCTACTCTACCAACAGGATCTCGGAGATACCCATGCCAACATCGCCCCTTAACTCCAATACAGCGACTGGTCTGAATGAACATGAATGGCGGATCAAACACGGAAAATTGCGAGCACACGATGGGATGCCATTGGAGACCAGACACCAACAAATAATAGACCAAATGCTCTACATGAGCTCTACAAACAAAAAATCTAGCTAAAAAAATATGGCATAGTGGGCGAACACGCAAAAAAGCTCCTGTTCGAAACGCAAAACGGCCATGCAACAGGAAGAAAGAAATTATTGATGAGTAAAGTCGATCAAGATATACCATTGAAGTAAAAGAACTTCAACGGAAGCTGACAAAAAACTAGTGTCTTTGGAAAAATACATGCTCACCATAAGAAGAATACAATGTTACCTGTCAATAATGTAGACAATTGTACATAACAACAATTTGCCCATTACCAGACAGCAGTAACGCAGCCACCTGTTGATCCAATTTGCAGATTGGATTAGATAAACCATTGATCCCAAGTGCATCAAACAAGCGGACAGTTCCCACCCCTGCATATCCCATGATCAAGATAAAAGGCGAACATCAAAGAGGACGTGATAGTTCTCGAACAAATGAAAATGCGAGATGGGAGCATAACCTACTGAATTAGACCATGCATACTGCGGAGGATTTAGGACTCTAGGAGAAGCCAACTACTCCAATTCCTCTTGAGTGATGTTCTGAGTTGGACAAGGGTGAACACAGACCTTCTCATGCCTTACGAATCACAACTAAACTTCAACCTGTTTATTCGTGCACATGAAAACAAACTGTACTTTACTTCTTTTCGATAGGATAGTGGCAGTATTCTAGAATGATGCCACAGAAGCGTGTTCTCTCGGTCCACCTTCAAGAAAATGGTCCTTGCAGGATTGCTGGATCCCTACAGTTGGAAAAATCTTAGACCCGGATATAATTCAAATCAGCTAAATGGCATCATGTATTGTAGCAAATGCAACAGTTAGTAGCATTTATCATTGACAGGATTACTATATTTCTTATTACCCGCGCTGAGCAGCAGACCTAGTAATCACATCTATTGTAGTTATGGTACTCCAAAAATTTCACCACAACCCACCCTTATCCTTCTAACTTTCGTAAGTAGCAAGGAAGTGACACAGAACCCCCTCATAGCCTAGATATTCTTTACGTTTGAATTCTTCTCCTCACCTTGTTTCGACAAGAAAAGAAAAATTCATAAACAAAGACCAAATGTCAACAAACTAACCCACTTTTGGTAACTGTTATTCAGAAAAACTCATCCAACCATATTTTTTTTAAAACAACACCCACTTTTATAATTTTGTTCAGAAGCACTACCAGACTCAGGTAAGCACAAAATAACTATATTGCGAAAAGACAAACTACTGAAAAATAAAGCCCAAATTCGTGATAATCGCAGCCACCATTATATTATCGAGATCACAACATTTGAAGGAACATCTCCAAAAAATGGATCGATGCGAGAAAAAGGCAAACAGTATGTGACAGAATAATGGGTGTTGATCTGTTTCGAGTGGGTGTAGGTGGTTTGTAGGTGAAAACAATACCAATGAGAGTATCATTTGCAATGATGCCGCTGGGAGTTGTGGTGATTAATACGTTTGAGTACCAAAAAACACACAAAATGGGATATGATTCGCACACAAAAAACTTGAAAAAGAAAGGGTATGTTGTAAATAAAACAATCGTGTATAGTTGTTCAACAGAAAACAACTTTAGGTAACTTAAATAAGTAGGACAAATAATAAGGTACCCTCAAAAAATAAATCTGTCTTCTCAAACTAGCTCCAAATTCACTAATGTACGAACGTGCGATATTTCAGCAACTAACAATCTATTCCAATGATGACTGTATGAGCATATCAGTTCTACGATAATTCGATTATATATAAGTTATCATACTTTATTCTGATTAACGTTTGTGCATGCAGGGAAAAAGCAAAGCGAGTTGTATTTTCTCTTTTGCTACTCAGTATTTCTGTGGGATCATCTGGCAAGTCTATGAGCCTGCACAGCCAGCAGCAGATGGATTATATTTGTGCAAATATACACACAGGTACATTAACTTGTGCTATCTTTCTTTGAGGCTGGAATTTTTGTACATTAATTTCTTGAAATGCTCTTTAATATGATCTTATTCAAGTTTGATCTTGATGTTCTATTTCTTACTATGAAATCCTGTTTAATCATGCAGTGCTATTCAACTTTGATACAAGAGATCTTTGTTCAAAAAACTGCGACTTTCRTGAAKTACTTGCTTTAAGTGAGGAATTTATTCTCAACAGGAAAATTTTGTCCTATGGTGACATGACTTGCGAGTTACCAGATGGTTGTGGTTCTAGTATTGAGATTTGGCATGAAGGGGAGAAACTTGTCTTTTGGCCAAAGATGGCTTCAACTAATCTGGTTCTGGCAGCGACCATTGTATTGGCATCTATCTCTAAAGCAGTTGGTCACATTGGTTTTGTGTGTGAAGCTTCTCTGAAAATTCTCCAGATCTATGGAACTGGGTATTCATTGGTGTTGACAATCCTTCATACTTTTGCTTATATGTGTGGTGAAGAATATTTAACCAACAGAAATTACTCTCTAGTCATGAAAGTAGTTAAATCTGTGGTGACTTCTGTGGAGGGCTCCCTGCCAATGAATGCCCATCAGGATCTCCAATCAGAAWATTCTCAGTTTACGCGATGTGTCAATTGCCCATTCTCCGAGGGCTGTGTTCTTCTAGATGATGTATCCTCAGAGCTATTAGAAGAAATGCAAAAACATATTGCACCTCAAAATCCAGCTGTGTTGGATCAATCATCGAATAAGGAAGCTCTCTCGTATTTCCTGGGTGATATCTGTTCTCTTAGAGGTCATTGGCATCCATTATGGTACGTGATTTTACGTTCGATCTGTTAGCAAATTAAACGATATAGATTTCTTTTTTCTAAGCGAATTAACTAAATGCGTGTTCCATTTTTTATTGTCAGGATTGGGATCGTGTATGTGACAGAATAGTTCCAAACTCTTTAAGAAGTTGGAGTCTAGTCATCCAGATAGGGTCTTCTCTACTGCTTGTTACCCTCTTGGGTTATATTGGGAGGTAATGGTTCTTTGTTATGAGTTTATGACGTGAAGGCATTACTTGCCTTTTAAAGGATAATTATTGTTTTCAAAATCTCTCTTAACATTTTACTTCGACAGGCTGGGAGTGGAAGGACGTGGGTATCATGACTAGGAGTTGAGCGCATAAAAACCACTTGTTGGGTCTTTTACATCAGACTGTAGCTTCGAAGGTGATGCAATTTATCTACGGCATTGTGTATGAATTAACCGGTCTGTGCCCAAAAGGTTATGAAGTTTCAGAAGGTTAATAATGCAGAGCTTCCATCCGAAGGTGCTCATCCTGCGTCTGCATCGTCTGATATCATAACAAATGCTTTCTTTTCTCAGCAGTGAGCAGACACCTGTTTAGCTGACCTAATGAGACCTTCTGGAGTACATCTTAGTTGCAGGAGGGGTAGAGTTGTAAGTACGATTTTGCTGTCATTTTTAGGCTAGTTATGGAATTTAGAGCCACGCACATCACTCGGTATTTCTGATTTACAGAACTTACTGAGTTTTGTCTGAAAAGAGTTTCAACATAGTTTAAGATGTCTGTTTGTTGAGACATTCGAACATGTGCCCAATTTTTGAATGAAGGGTTCATTGCTGTATATCGTAGTTGTAGATTGTCGGTTGTTAAACGCAATGTATATTTGTAGCGTTAGACTTTTTAGTTGCATAATTTAATGCTGTGGCCGAAAGGAACTAGAATTAACGCGATGGGTACTGCTAAGAGGCTCCTTTTTGTTTGGCAATCGAGACAATTTTCAACAAAAAAAACTTGTTATCGAGCTAAGCTAGTGAAGATGCAACTATGCAGCAATGTAGCAAATTTTTTGTCAACAGTAGCAATAGCACAAAGTTTGATACTTCATCAGTTTGAAATTAGTTGTATTTGAGTATTATATTTGAGGGTTAAATGTCAGGTATGATTATTAATTTGGAACGGAGGAAGTATTACATGAATCACTAATAGTGAACATCATTCATAGATTAATTCAAGCATCACTACCCTCAAAAAAAAAAAATTAAAAAAATTTAAGCATCACTAACAGTTATTAACAATGTATCTAGTATGTTGTATGCATATGCATATTACAAATGAAATCAAAAGAATATTAAAATCACTTTTTGACTCTTTGTTTGTAAGAGGTCAAGTGTTCGATTTTAACTTGACATTATATTGTTTTTTCAGTTGATATGACAATTTTTTTTTTTTTGCGTGAATAATAATGCTTTGGAAAGTGCCATGTGACTATTTAAATTGAAAAGAAAACACTCTGATTAAATAATTTAGAAAAATAGATGTAAGATAATTAGACGATTTTAAGTGAAGGGGAGTTGAAATTAAGGGTGTTTGTTTGGATGTTTCTGAGACAAATACATGACAAGATAGGCGATCGCTAGCCTGTGTTAAACATCAACAGCCTTGACTCTTCGCTTCTCGTCTCGACTTAGAGCTTGTACCACTCTGCCTTCGTATTGTGTTCCTACAACACAAGTGGACAAATAACACGAACGTTTAATTACATCAAGCTAATTGATTGCAATGCACCTTTTACAAATCCAACTAAAAAAACTAATGAAAAGAATAACTGTATTCCTAACTGATGTTGAACTTTGCCTTCTTGATCAGCCCTATATGCATACCGGAAAACCGGTCTGCCATTGCTCGGCCTGAAATCACATTGATGGGGCCATGACATTGGCAGTAACAGGTTCCTGTGTTAAGCATACGTAACACAACTCTCGTTAGGGCGACATTCACAGTTAACACAAACAAAGAAACTCTCGTTAGGGTGACATACCCTTGGATGAATTTGTATTTGCATCGATTCATGAAATCGACTGTATAATTTCCAAACAGGATGTCAAGTTTCTCGCGAGTTTAGGAATGTTTGAGGCCGGTAATATGTCAATGAGACTTGATTACTTGAGTGTGCTTAGACTCCTCCTTTTCGATGTCAACCGTCCAAGCAAGATTTAGCTGTTCACCTATCTTGTATTGCTCCAATAATTCAAGCTGCTACACCATGTATGGCAACAGCCTTCGCTTTCTCAGAGCTGGACTGTCGCCATCCATCAGCTGTTTTCATCAGCAATTCCTGCACTTGCTTCAAAGACTTCTTGCTGTCGATTCTTGCTATCGAGGTCTTAAAATCATCAGCGAAGAGACCTGCATAAAGTTCAATATTCACACACACTAGTCTTGCAATAACGCACAGCTTATAATGTAACATGTATATAACTACATACCTTCCATCTTGCATTCTTGAGGTCTAGAGAATCAAAGAAATCGAGTTTAGCAGCTGATTTCCTTGTGATGGCCTTGAGATCTTTGTCATCGTTTGCATTATAGAAGCAGCCTCGTTTTTTGGCATCGAGCACAAGGTCTGTCCATATTGATCCGCTGTTAACTAACGTAGCTCATTCCCTACTACCCACAGACATACCTACACGAAAACCAGAAAACAGCGAAAAAATTTCTGTGAAGGTTAATAGCTTGTTATGCTACTCGCATTCTGAAAGGCAGCCAATTGAGACTTACCTCGCCTAGTTAAAGCTACATTTGTTCTCTGGTGGTTGGAAAAAGCCGACTGACCCGTTTCTGTTGCTTCTAACCGTTGAGATTATTTATTACATCTCCTCTCCCTTGGAATCCATCAACAGAGCGAACACTTACTTCGAAACCTTCCTTGCAGCTTTCGTATTTCTTTCCAATTTTTCTTGAATCAGAGCAACTTGGCCTTTGTAAGGTGATATTATCCAACACTAATGTTCTGTTTGTGTACAATGTCTGCATATAGTACATAGGATGATTGAATCATCGTCTGCTTCGACTTAATCGTTCAGTGCTAGTTGAACAATAATGTAGCGATTCAAGAAACAATCAAGTCCTTTGAAAGGCTTCGCAATGATCTGATCAATCACAGTTGCCTCCTTCATATTCTCGGGCTATGCCTTTATCGAAGCTCTCTCTTCTCTTTCCGCGTTGATAAGAGTAAGATCCGTAAATTACCTTCAACAAAAGTCCTTTGGTAAGACGTTTCTTTCACATGTTGTGCATCTATGATCTTGTTCTCATAGAATCCTTATTCGGGACAAGCTAATCGAAGGGTGCATCCTATATTGGATGTTGAGCAGGTGTTTCGTTTTTCCTAGTGCTGCATGTCTCGTATCGAACAACTCCTTCCAAAGTTTGCATTTTCCGACACTAAACAACTTAAAACTCAATTAAAAGTTTAAAACAGAATGAAGTGTGTGTGCTTTGATAATCAGAAAGTGGGTGTGAGGTTAGACCTTGCTCCGAACCATAGCTGGAAGCTGTCGATCATCTCCTATGAGAACGGCCTTTTCAGGCCGGTCTACTTAAAGGAATCACTGATTCTGCTCCTTAAGCTGAGCAGCTTCATCTATAATCACCATTTCACATCATTACACACTTTGATGGAGCTAGAAGCAGTACAAAAGAGTCAAACGAGCATTATTCATACACAAATCCCATACATCTCCTTTGAATTTCTCTCTGGGATATTTCTGACAAAACAATGTAACATACGCAAGAAGCTCGAACCTCTCTGCCATCAGTTCATCAAAGTGGCAGTCTTTTTCGCTTGCACTTACAAGCTTTTTAAGCCGGTTATCAACAAGATTTATCATATCCTTTTCCACTCTAATCGGTATGATTGAAGTTGGCAGATGAATATAGAGATCATTTGCAGCTGACTTTAAAGTTTCGGCCAAGGAGTGGAATGTTTTTACCACGAATTCCTCGTATGTTAGCAAGTGAACTTCAGACTTGAGTTTTGTCTCATCACTATTGTTGTTTTCCAAATCATCCGAATCTATTCTCTTCACTTCATGCTTGGTTTTGTTTTTCATTTTTCTTCCTTTCAACAACTGATTACTGCTAACACCCTTTGATTGCTCCTGTTGCTTCGCGCCTTCCTTGCATAGAAGGCCACTGTCATTCTGATCTTCTGGGGTATTCTCACTTGAATCTACTTTCGATTTCTTRTATTCATTGTACTGTTTCTTAGGATCACAAAGCAAAGATATCATGTTCTCTAGACTATACTTCCAATCCCATATAGCTTTGCTAAGTATATCAACACGATAGTCTAAAAACACTTTGGCAAGATCATCGTGATCATCTATCTTCATTCGCTCCCTATTTCCTAACAGAACTATATCCCCTAGGCGATATCTTCCATGCTCGTCAGGGGAACTTAGGACGAGACTCATGAGCCTTTTCGCGACTTGCATCACTGCTATATTGGTTGGAGTACATGTCAGGGTCCTGGTTTTCATCTTAAGAAGTGCAAACAACAATGAAGCAACAGTCTTTGTCTTTCCTGTCCCAGGTGGACCCAAATCAGCTTAACGTTGCTGCATCCAGCATTGTGTGTGCAGTTTTTCATCGAAATGCTGCCTAAGACCGCACTCTCTGCGATTCATCGAGGCAAAAGAGCTAGTCACATCTGACAGCTTGGTGTCTGTTTCGGACAGACAAAGCGAGCAATCATTCTGTTCCTGCAAAGAAGAATTAAGGTCTGATAAGTAATAACACAGCAAAGCCAGAATTTTGACTAGCTTATATTCGAACAAATTAGAAGCATGTAGTACTCACAGAAGATCATATTGTAGCACGCTTCGAATCAGACTGAACCTTGATGACAGAGGATTACAGTTTAATGCCAACCAAATGCGCTCATTTGTATTCAAATTTATCATGTAAGTCGCGAAAAATCTCTTAAACATACCGGTCCTAGATGAGAGTCCATATGGTTCGACAACAGAATTTTGTGGTTAATTTCTTCTGCTTGCACGTCCCACCACATACGCCATCAGGAAGTCACTCCTGGCTTACAAAAATCTTCACCATTTTTCAGCTTGAGTTCGTTAACAGGATAACATCAGGAGTGCTGGCGAATAAGGTGTATTAGTACCGCCGATAACAAATGTCGTATTAATATGGATTAGGAGGCTCGATTCCTCTTCTTTTGACAGCACGAGCTTGGTTATCTCACAGGCAGGGCTTCACCAACACATTCCAAAGCAGAACAGAAACGGCCCGTGTTTCTCTATAAGTGAGCCCTTGAATGAGTTCAAGTATCAGCAGTGGAAGGAAAGGTTGCTGGTATGTGCTTAACCTGCGCTATACAGCACAGTATGTTATGTAGTTTATGTACTAATGTTCATTAAAACATTTAACTAACACAGACAACTTCTTTGAGGAATTATGCTACAACATCACCAAATTAAGCATAACTAGTCATGAATGTGTAGCTAACATACGACGATTCGACCACAAATTGTCAGAACTGATGTATAGCTAACAGTATATGAATCATGCGATGCATAAAATTACAGTCATTAACAAGCAACTCGATTCGACATGTTCGAGTATCCGAAACCCACATATGAAACACAATTGAATTCAAAAAATATATACATTCAGCATTTCATAACATTTACAGTATATGAAAATGAATCAAAAGTATGCATATGTATAATTGTATAAATTACCTCCCCTTCATATAATCTTTGTTGGACATCTTGGATTGACCATGAGAAAAACAAACTCGAGAGGTGTGGAACTCTTATTTCCTTCTTCTTTCCACTACTGCTCTCCTTCTTCTTCTTATCATTGTAACTATTTGTGTTTCTTGATGTTATGTAAGGCAATGCAAACTATAAATATTAGCTTTTTAGTCTTTATGATAAACTATATTATACTCCCTCCGTTTTTAATTTTGACGGGAATTCTATATTTGATAGTTACATTCCGATCCAATTTACATGTGACCACATGACAAATATAGAAGACTTTTACAAAATTAAGTCATCCTTTTTCTTTTCTTTTTTTCCTTTTTTTTATCGAGTACCCGGACTACATTCTTTGTTTTGTGTTATTGTAGAGCCTTATTTTGCATCCTAATATGCTTTTCTCTTAATATTTAGGAACAAATGGAGTAGAATTCTTTGAATGTGTGTTATTGTAGAGCTTATTTTTTCGATCTCCGAATGCGTGTTAACCTTTTTCTTTAATTTGATATATACCAAAAGAGGAAACACTATTTCCTCACACCAATAAGAGAAAAGCTATTAGGAGGGAAAAATAGGCTCTACAAAATTAAAGTAAAAAAAAAAGAACAAACTGATGTGTGGAAAGTGGTCCAAAACACTCACAAAGCAACAATTTAATAAATTTACATGATTATAAAAAGACTTGGTTGTCATAGCAAATTAAACTATTTAGTCAACAATTGTACCAGTGAATTGAAAGATTCATTGATACTATGATGTACATTTTTTCCAATTAATCAATAACTTCATTTCTCAAAATGGGAATTTTTGAAATTTATGTAATATGCATGATTGTAAGTTTGTATTTATCATTACGTAATTCTGTCTTTTACATGCTTATTGTAGCGCTAAGAGCTGAAAACAAGATATATTACTTATCGAAGTCATTCCAAGAAATGAGAAAAAACCGATAACATACTAAATTACTAATCACTCTTTTATGTGGAAACTATTGCTACATATATGAAGGAATACAAGCAAGAATCAAAATCAAATACATTGATTATGAACATACTAATCATTCTTTTAGCGCGATTGGGGGCCGTTGATGCCTACAAGCCTAAACGACTAATCAAAGTGAATGCATTGATTATGAACATCACAAGCAACCGTAACAGGAAAAGTTTGTCATGACAACGACAACCATGATGACTATGTACGGAGCATTCATATTATAATAATAAACATGGAATTGATAGTTAACTAAGTCTACGCAAAGAAAGCACCCTTAATTAGTAGAAAAGATTTCATTAAATACGCAAAAGACAGCAAAATCCAAGAGTTTATATATAATGCCTGTTGTTAGTTGTTGATCTGATTTCTGCAGTCTTTGATGTCAGAAGTCGAAAATGATGAAGGTTGATGTCGGTAAAAGAACGGACACCAAGACATTCCGAGCTTGGTGTTCTCTTGGTCAGTCAGAGATGTCCTTAACCAAGATCTCTACTTGAAAAGGTAATAACAAATTCTTGTTCTACACATGTTTATTTTATTTTTTCTTTCGTATTTCATTATTTTTCGAAAAATATATGTAATTGCTATCATGTGAATTTTCTCCCTGTATCAATTTTGTTACTATTCCTGTCATTTTGGCAATCTAGCAAAATATTCTGGTTGAAATTATTTTTGCGTGGACTGCTTCATGTTTTGTAATTGATGCCGTCTGTTTATTCTTTATACCTTTTGTTGCATTGAGGTTTAAATTCGGGAATACGAGTTGTTGAACTCGTATTCCAATATTCGGGTCTGCAACATTTAGCATTTGTAGTGTATAGGACACAAGGGTGATGAGTTATTCGAGGAATTTCTAGTATATCCAATAGATATACATTATACAATAGTACATATCCAAATGCAATTGTAATTACGGGGAAATAAAGTTGTTCATTAATGGCAAATGTAATTATCAATTCACTTTATTTTCCCCGTAATATAATATTGTCATTGGATATGTCACTAATTCACTATTGTATATCTATTGGAATACTAGAAATTCGGGCCCGTTATATGGTTGTTTGTGTCCATTTCGGTCAGGTCAGGGTGAAAATCCGAGTCTAAGTTGGGTAATTGGCATGGTTATGACTTATGAGTCAGTTTTGTAGTCATCCTGCAACCAAGCTCGGACCAACTCGAGGTTAGCTTGATTTTACACTTCATTTGTCAGCTGCATATACAAGTTTTCTGATGACAGAATGGAATGTTTTCTTTGTTGAAGCCATGCTATATCCTTGGGACCTTGCACCCTTGTAATGCAGCAAGTTTCATTCATTCTGGTTACGAACTTACRATATCAGTTAWGTACTMGTTTTATAACTYGAAATTACATTGATTAAGCAGGTAAATCAGATACCTGAGASTTTCTCATCAACTGCTCAGTACTTGAACTCATTCAGGATGCCACTTATAGAAGAAACTCGCGCAGAATTTTGCTCTGGCCTGGAATCAGTCGGYCAAGCCCCTGCATCTGAGATATCGGCCATCTGGTTTTCTAAAGATTAYAGGCCTCCTAAAGACTTGTACTACGAAATTTCGACCAAAATGATAAGTGGTGTTAATAACCATCACAGCACACATTATGAACCAGAGTCTGGTGACCTYTTTGCTATAACAGATATAAGGCCTAAAAACATTGGAGATTTGATCAAACCAGATAAAGCACTTCACCTTGCATTGGTCTTGAGGTCTTACGAAGATGATCCTGTGATTGAGATACTGTCATCCGAGAAAATCGATCGCATGCTGCTCACGAAAAAACACGGGAAACTTTATGTCACCTACTTGATGAACCTKACAACCAATATGAGGATATGGAGGGCACTGCATCCTGATCCTCACAGCAAAAATTTGGGTCTAGTTCAAAAGGTGCTGCAATACAATCCTCTGGTAAGTAAACTCGATTGTCTAATTTTCTTGAAGCTAATAGAGTACAAAGCTGGTGTTATRGATCACATATGATCCTCCGGTGCTCAACTACTCATACGCAATAATCGATTTTTGTTTATTAGAATTGGTTTTTATTGATCAATAAACTGTTTTGTTGATTACATGTATTCCCAGGAGGATGATGAATGTTCTGTTTGCCTCTCCGAACAAAGCCTAGATGTCGTTAAGGTTCGAAAGACATTTGAGTTCGATTGCTCATTCGGGTTGGATRAATCTCAGAAAGAAGCTGTTTTGAGCAGYATTCTGTTAAGCAAATGCTCACACAAGGACTACAATGTGAAGCTCATTTGGGGGCCGCCAGGGACGGGGAAGACCAAGACAGTTGCTTCAATGCTTCTGATGCTACTTAAGCTGAAATGTTGCAGCACACTGACTTGTGCTCCTACCAATGTGGCAGTTATCCAAGTKGCGAAAAGGCTTGTAACTTTGTTCCTGGAGTCCCTAGAATATGAGGCTTATGGGTTCGGAGACATAGTCTTGTTTGGAAATGAWAAAAGGATGAAGATTGGTGATCATTRTGAGCTTGTGGATGTATTTCTTAAATATCGAGTGGAAGTAATCAAAGATTGTCTCGATCGATTTACAGGTTGGAAGTCTAGTCTAAAGTCGATGATAGCTTTACTCGAAGACCCTAAAGGGCGGTATAATGCTCACTTGGTTCAAAACAAAGGGGCTATTAAGGCAGTTGACAAAGACAAGGAAGCTCAAAGWWGTAAAAGCAGTGATGAAAATGRAAGTGGTGCAAAGGTTTGGAAGAAAGCTATACATCAATCCWTGRAARAAAGAMATTYAGAAAAAGCGGTCAAAAAAAGTGATGATAAGGATTCAAAGACTGATCAATTYACGACTTATGAGGAGTTTGAGAGAAAGTCATTCTGTTCTTCGGCTAATMGATTAGTGTATCTTGCAGAGAGTCTCTGTACTCATCTACCAACATCCCGCTTACCACTTCCTGTGGCGAAGCAAATGATTAGGCTTGTACAYCTGCTTAGGATGACCCTCGAAGTTGCAAGAAACGACGTCAGTAGATTTTCTGAAATAATCAAGATGAAGAGARAAGAAATCTTATCTATAGTGAAATTGGTCCGTGATCGGTTTCCTGAACCCAAGATTGAAGGAAGCATACAGAATTTTTGCTTGGAGAATGCACGTTTGATATTCTGCACAGTTTCAGGTGCCATCAAAGTGAAATCACGAGTTGGGATGGTGGTCATAGATGAAGCTGCACAGCTTAAAGAATGTGAGTCGACGATTCCCTTACAGATTCCCGGAGTTAAGACTGCKATTCTTGTCGGTGATGATCGACAGCTCCCAGCAATGGTTCACAGCAAGGCAAGCTAATACCATACATTTCTACTTTGGAGTAATATATGTACATCTCTGAACTTTTAACCTGCGAAAACTCAATGAGTTTTTCTTGNAAGAAATCTTATCTATAGTGAAATTGGTCCGTGATCGGTTTCCTGAACCCAAGATTGAAGGAAGCATACAGAATTTTTGCTTGGAGAATGCACGTTTGATATTCTGCACAGTTTCAGGTGCCATCAAAGTGAAATCACGAGTTGGGATGGTGGTCATAGATGAAGCTGCACAGCTTAAAGAATGTGAGTCGACGATTCCCTTACAGATTCCCGGAGTTAAGACTGCKATTCTTGTCGGTGATGATCGACAGCTCCCAGCAATGGTTCACAGCAAGGCAAGCTAATACCATACATTTCTACTTTGGAGTAATATATGTACATCTCTGAACTTTTAACCTGCGAAAACTCAATGAGTTTTTCTTGYTGTTAATTTCTTAGGCTTTGGGAAAGATGAAATTTGGAAGGAGTTTGTTCCAACGGCTAGCAAGGTTGGGGAAAAATAAGCACCTTCTTAACATTCAGTATAGGATGCACCCTTGCATAAGCTCGTTTCCAAATCGAGAGTTTTATGAGAACAAGATTGTGAATGCACGAAATGTCCAAGAAAGAAGCTATGTTAAGAGTTTTCTGAAAGGGAAAATGTATGGAGCCTATTCGTTTATCAATGTGTCCGATGGCGAGGAGAACTTTAAGAAGGGGCATAGCCCGAGAAATCTAARGGAGGCAGCTGTTGTTGAACGGATTATTGCGAAGCTCTTTAAAGGTAAGAGCTSATCAATAATTTTCGCAACTTAGAATTGTACTTACTGAGACTATTTTTTGTTCATTTGCCRTTGATTGCAGATTATTTTCTTATCGTGAAAAAAAAGGTGAGTGTGGGAGTAATCTCGCCTTACAAGGGGCAAGTAGGCTTGCTTCAGGAGAAACTCGAGAAGAAATACAACAACCATAAGGAAAACTTTTGCATCAACATTCGCTCTATTGATGGATTCCAAGGGGGTGAGGAGGATGTTATAATAATCTCAACTGTTCGATGTAATGGAAATGGATCGGTTGGTTTCCTTTCGAATTGCCAAAGAACAAATGTGGCTCTTACCAGGGCAAGGTATAACTTCTTGATCTTCTACCTTTCAGTAGTATGATCGAGTTTTTGCTTGGCTTTGSTAGTTTATTGAAKCGAAATTTATTCTTTCTTATCTGGACTTACTGTCAATATTATCGAAACTTATTTAAGTGAATCGAGCAAATCCGTAGATTCTGAACTTGAGTACTTAACTGCTTGTCATCCTGATACAATGTAGATACTGTCTATGGATAGTTGGCAGTGGGAGTACTTTAGGCAACAGTGGAACGGTGTGGAGGAACCTTGTGCTTGATGCCCAAACTCGAGGTTGCTATCACAACGCGAGTGATGACATAGACCTTAACCAAGCTACATCAGCTGGTAAACCTGATTTCTTTGGCTACCTAAAACTTGAGAAAGCAAGATGGAAGGTATAGTACAATTAACCTCTTCACAGAAGAAAAACAGTAAGACTTGTATGAATCGCGCAAATGTGGATTGACATATCTATGCAGGTCATCTTCAGCAATGAGTTTAAGACCTCTATTGCAAGCATAGAGAGCGTCAAGACTCAAAAGCGAGTGAAGGAACTGCTGCACAATATTGCTGATGGTCGGCGTCAGAAACCTGTGTACATGTGCCTCTACTGGGGTGTTTCTCTTGAACTGTTGGAGATACACAAAATTGATGAGAAGCTGAATCTTGCTTGACCGTTGGCGTCGTAAGGAAAAGAGCCGGTTACACAAGTTATCAGGTTTGGGCATGTATTAGCAGCTTCCAAATGTCCAGATCTTGCTAGGAATCTCAGTTGTTCTTGTTTGCGGCCCCCACCCCCCCCCCCGATTTACCGCTGGATTAATGAACCGTCGCAAGACAAATCTGTCGAAGGTATGCCTCTAACTTGTTCAAATCGGTCGTACAAATAATTTGATACATGTTCATACGAATATGATTGATCATCATATGTCCGCTGTCAACGGAATTGGTTGTACCATGTCATGGCTCATCAGTCTTTCAACGGCGGTTCTCCTCTCGCAGATGATTCTACCGAGAGTTATTTGTCATATCGGTTAGCCGGTATGACTATAGGCGAAACCGAGGCGCAGACACAGTTCATCCAAGTGTTAGGTAACAGGATTGAGTTTTTTGCATACTAATGTGCTTGCTAACTAAAAAATCGCCTTGATAAATGTTGTTACGTGGTCTGATCTGTGTTGCAGAAACAGCAGTGCTTCGGTGTGGAAACGAGTACAGAAGACGTAGAATGTATCGAACGATTGGCCCATGAGCTCATCACTGGTTGGTGGTTGCTGGCCTGGTTGCTGCTTGCCGTGTTAGGCGTACATATAAATACTCTCTCCCTCACGTGTTATTAGCAATACTTGAATATTTTACCGAGAGTTTTCAATAAAATGTAACGGAGGGAGTAGTTTCCACTTTGGTTGAATGTTTGAGGTTCCAATTGAGACACAACGTTGGCCTATGTGCATTAGGGTGAACTTGCAATATAATCCGTAAATATTAAAAAAATAAAAATTTCCTCGTTTATGGTTCAACTTCATTGAAAGCAATAACATTGACATCTATTTATTTAGAGAATAATATTACTCCGTATTTGGTGAAGACAGCGTAACCTAAGTTTAGTTTCGATAACCGATACCTAGTAATTTTTTGATTTAGTTGAGAGAACCGGCTACAGGCTTATTATCGGCTATTTGAACAAAAATCGATCTAGAGATATCATTTTTGTGATGTATAATCAACGTTTGTTGCCCTTAGAATCTTCATTTCCGAGATTGTCTGAGTTTTGGTCAGAATTTCTCCCACATTCAAGAGTTATGAGAAATGATCCATCACTAAGTTTTAGCCCCAAACGACGATATTGTGCCCCACACGATTTTCAACAGTTGGAAATTCAGATGAAAAGTCATTCGAAACTTCATCATATCTTATAAGTAGCTTTGACCCCAAATTATGGATGGCAGCATAATAAAGTCGTGAGAACCAACCATAAAATTTTCGGTTCTTTCAATAAAAATCGATCCAAAGATCTCATTTTCATGTAATCCACGTTTTTTGCCTTTGAAATCATTGTTTCAGTGACCATCTGAGTTTTTGGCTTGAATTTCTCCCACCTTAAGGGTCATCAGGGATGACACATTATTAAGTTTCAACCACAAATTGCGAGTCTTGTACCTCCAACACGCGTTTCAACGGTTGGAAATTCAGAGGCAAGTCTTCTTCACAACCTCATCATATCACACAGTTTTGACCCCAAATTTTTCATGGCATCACTATATAGTGGGAACCAATCACGAACTTTTCGTCTCTTTGAACAAAAATCGATCTGGAAACATAATTTGCATGACATCATCAATGTTTTTGGCCTTGGAATTTTTGTTTCAATGATCGCATGAATTTTGGCCAATATTTCTCACACACCTTACGAGTTATATACTTATATATGAGGGAAGACCCCTCGTTAAGTTTCAGCCAAAAAGGTTAGTTTTGTGGCTCATATGCGATTTTTGTTAGCTCGAACATCAGAGAAAAATCTTTTGAAACGTACTCCATCATATGTGATTTGGGCCCAAACTTTACATGGCATCATAATACAGTTGTGGGAACCAACCACAGAACCTTCGACTCTTTTAACTAAAATCGGTCAAAAAACCTTATTTTCATAATAGGATTGACTTTTGGCCAGAATTTCTCCTAAACCTTAAGAGTTATCAGTAATGACCTATCGCCAAGTAGGCCTGAGCACGAATCGGTTATCCGATCCAATATCCGATTTTGGATCGGATATTCAATATCCGAAAACCTGGATATYTGATATYCGTATCCAATCCGAAATGTTTCGGATATCCGAAATYTGAAAATTTTCGGATCAGATACTACGGAGATCCGATATCTGATTTTTGAAAATATATTTTTTAAAAATTATAGAAATATATTATAAAATATTAAATTTTCATGAAAAAGGAATAATATTTTCGGACAAAGTACCGAATATTCGAAATTCGATTTTTTYCGAATATTTTTCGAATATYGAATATTCGAAAATGGGAAAATCAATATCCGAATYGGTATCTGAATTTTCGGATCGGATATCCGATTTGAAATTTATTTTCGAATCGGATATAAAAATATTCGGATTTTCAGATAGATTTATTCRGCTATCGCCAAGTTTTAGCCCCAAAATGCGATGGTTGTGCCTCCCACGCCCGTTTCGGCGGGTGGAATTTTAGAGGAAAACTCCTTTGAAATCTTATCATATCTCATAATTTTGGCCCCAAATTTTGTATGRCAACATTTTAGCATTAGGATCCTCTCCATTTCTTAGAGGAAACGAATAGTCCATTTCCTTAAATGTGGGAGATGCATTTATCATAAATATAAAAATTTCAAAATCCCCTTATGTTTCCCCTTAATCCATCTCCAACCATTGATTAAGAAAATGGACTCTTTATTTCGCCTAAAAAATGGAGAGGATCCTAACTCATCATTATATAATTGTGGGAATCAAGCAGAAACTTTTTTACTATTTGGACAAAAATTGGTCTGGAGACATCATTTTTCGTGATGTAATCCACATGTGTTTGCCCATGAAATGTTTGTTTCAGGGAACCGAATGAATTTTGGTCATAATTTCTCCCACATCTTAAGAGTCATGAGGGATGGCCCACTGTCAAATTTCAGCCCCAAATTGCGACTGTTGTRCCTTTCACGTGCGTTTCGGAGGTTAGAAGTTCATAAGAAAAGTCCTTTRAAACCTCATCATATTTCACAGTAATTGGCCCCAAAATTTTGCGTGAAAACAACACTTTTAACAAAAATTAGTCCGAACACCTCATTTTCGTGATGTATAATCTACTATTTTCAGCCCYTAGAATTGTTGTTTTGTCGCCCGTTTAAGTTTTGGCCTAAATTTCTACCACACCTTAAGGGTCATAGGGGATGACCCCTCGCCAAATTTCATACCTAAACGACGAGTGATGTGCCTCTCACGCGCGTCTTGACRTTTGAAAGTTATTCAGAGGAAAGCCTTTCAAAACCTCATCATATCTCACAATTTTGGCCCCAAATTTAGCATGACATTATCGTTATATTTTTCTGAGAATCAGCCAAAGACTTCTCGGCTCTTTCAACATAAATCGATTTGTATAATCCACGTTTTTGCCTAGAATTGTCGATTTTGAGTCCAAGTTAGTTTTGGCTAAAATTTCTAACACACCTTAAGGATGAT
>SNQN01000662.1:20700-32502 GCA_008642245.1 Bassia scoparia
TGAAATGAGGTCTCCGGACATTTTACAGAAAAAATGCCGAAATTTTTACCATGGGTTCATATGATAATATGATGGGTCCAAGGAAGATTTGGGGGGCCAAATGAGTCCATACGGGGGACTTTTGAGTCCGTTAAATAAAAAACGAGAAAATGTCAAAACACTCATAGGAGGCAGTATGTTAAGTATTTGGGTACAAAACTGTTGGAATAGTCATTTCTCATGGCCGTGAAGGCGTGACAGAAATTCCGGACAAATTCGAGCTGGGTCACCGAGATGTCATTTCTTGGCAGAAAAACGTGGATTATACATCACTGAGATGAGGTCTCCGGACGTTTTTCAGAAAAATGCCAAAATTTTACCATCGGTTCATTTGATAATATGATGGGTCCAAGGAAGATTGGGGTGGCAAATGAGTCCATACGGAGGACTTTTGAGTCCGTTAAAGAAAAAAAATGGGAAAACGTCGAAACACTCATTGGAGGTAGTATGCTAAGTATTTGGGTACGAAACTATTGAAATAGTCATTTCTCATGGCTGCGAAGACGTGACAGAAATTCCGGATAAATTCGAGCTGGGTAACCGAGATGTCATTTCTTGACAGGAAAACGTGGATTATATATCACTCAAATAAGATCTCCGGACGTTTTTTCGGAAAAAATGCCGAAATTTTTACCATGGGTTCATATGATAATATGATGGGTCCAAGGAAGATATGGGGGCCAAATGAGTCCATACGTGGGACTTTTGAGTCCGTTAAAGAAAAACGAGAAAACGTCGAAACACTCGTAGGAGGCAGTATGCTTAATATTGGGTACTAAACAGTTGGAATGGTCATTTCACATTGCCGTAAAGGCGTGACAGAAGTTCCGGACAAATTCGAGCCGGGTCGCCGAGATATTATTTCTTGGCCGAAAAACATGGATTATACATCAATGAAATGAGGTCTCCAGACAATTCTCGGAAAAATTGCCGAAATATTTAACATGGGTTCATTTGATAATATGATGGTTCAAAGGATGATTTGGGCGCCAAATGAGTTCATACGGGGTACTTTTGAGTCCGTTAAAGAAAAATGAAGAAAACGTCGAAAAACTCGTTAGAGACAGTATGCTTAGTATTTGGGTACAAGATTGTTGAAAGAATTATTTTTCATGGTCGTGAAAACGTCATAGAAATTCCGGACAAATTCGAGTCGGGTCGTCGATATGTCATTTCTTGGCCGAAAAACGTGTATTATACATCACTGAAATGAAGTTTCCGGACATTTTTCGATAAAAATGCCAAATTCTTACCATGGGTTCATATGATAATATGATGGGTTTAAGGATGATTTAGGGGCCAAATGAGTCCATATGAGGGACTTTTGAGTCCGTTAAAGAAAAAACAAGAAAATGTCGAAAAACTCGTTGGAGGCATTATGCTTAATATTTGGGTACAAAACTGTTGGAATAGTCATTTCTCATGGCCATGAAGGCGTCACAGAAATTCCGAACAAATTCGAACCGGGTCGCCGAGATGTCATTTCTTGGCCGAAAAATGTAGATTATACATCACTGAAATGAGGTATCCGGACAATTCTCGAAAAAATTGTCGAAATTTTTACCATGGGTTCATATGATAATATGATGGGTCCAAGAAAGATTTGGGGGCCAAATGAGTCCATACGAGGGACTTTTGTGTCCGTTAAAGAAAAAATGAGAAAACATCGAAACATCGTTAGAGGCATTACACTTAGTATTTGGGTACAAAAATGTTGGAATAGTCATTTCTCATGGTCGTGAAGGCGTCACAGAAATTTCGTACAAATTCTAACCGAATCGCTGAGATGTCATTTCTTAATCCACGTTTTTGGCCAAAAACTGACATCTCGGTGACCCGTCTCGATTAAGTCCAAAATTTCTCCAACATCTTGAGGGTNGAGATGTCATTTCTTAATCCACGTTTTTGGCCAAAAACTGACATCTCGGTGACCCGTCTCGATTAAGTCCAAAATTTCTCCAACATCTTGAGGGTGATGAATGATGACTATACCAAGAGTTTTGGCCTCAAATACACWGTGTCCTACCTCCCACGGGTGTTTAGACGTTTTGTCGCTTTATCTTGAAAATTGGCTTGTGGCCTCCGAAACCTGGCAAACCCCTACAAATCTCCTTGTTTCTCCCCCAGCTGAAGAGTGATGGGGATGACTCCTCGCCAAGTTTCGGCCCCAAATCCCAAGCGTAGTGCCCCTGACGAGCGTTTTGACTTTTTGTTGTTCGCGGACTCAAAAGTCCTCCATATGGACTATTTGGGCTCCTAATTTGGCGTGGGTTCATCGTATAATCATATGAACCCATGGTAATTTTTTTGGCAATTGTTTTCGTAATCAGCCCAGAGACCTCAYTCTCGTGATATATAATCCACATTTTTCGACCAAAAAATGACGTTTTGGTGATTCGACTCRGTTTTGTCCATAATTTCTCCAACTCCTTATGGGTGATAAGGGATAACTCCTCGCCAAGTTTCGGCCCTAAATACCTAGTGTAGTGCACTAGTGTCTCGTACAAGCGTTTCGATATTTTGTCGGTTTGTCATTCACAGACACAAAATTTCCCCTTAAGGACTCTTTTGGGCCCTAAATTTGGTTGGGTTCATCATATGATAATATGAACTCATGGTAAAATTTTCGATAATTTTTCTGAAATTGACCTAGACTCCTCATTTTCGTGATATGGAATCTACGTTTTTTTTTCCCTCAAATCAACATTTCGGTGACTCTGTTCGATTTTTTCCACACCTTAAGGGTGATGAGGGATGACTCATCGCCAAGTTTCAACCTCAAATGAGTGTTTCGTTGTTTTGTCTCTTTTATTGTTTGYGGTCGTCGAAACTCTACCAAAAGTCGTTTTTGGCCCCGAAATTTGCATGAAATCATTATATGGTTGTGGACTTGTAGTTGCTAACCTCAGTCGTTTTGGGAAGTTCGATAAAATTGATCTGAAAACCTCATTTTTCGTAATGTATAATCCAAGTCTTTGACTCTAAAATCAATGTATCAGTGACCCGACTCGATTTTTTTTCAAAAACGTATCTCATAAGTTAAGTGGATTCAGGATGGCTCTTCGCCAAGTTTCAGTTTAAATGTCGAGTGTTGTGTCTCTACGAGCTGTCTCTTATACACATCTAGATGTGTATAAGAGACAGGCTCTATACCATGAGGCAGCAGCCATAGCACCAGGATCGGGAACAGAGGCTAGTACATCACTCGAAACGTATGATGAACGGCCAGCCTGCAGCAAGTTACACAGATAGTCAAATGGTCTTCATAAGTAAAAGGAAAAAAATGACGAGAAAATAAAAGGTAATAAACAATCGCCACAAAGAAGGCTTGAAACAARRTGTKGCCAATGGATTGATATTAGAAAGGACGAAAATAGCAAATATAAAGACTTCGTAGATATGAAACCAGAAATGTATCGAAACTATGGTGCAGTTAGATGTTTACATTCTTAGATACAGTAAAATCTGATAATTTCTAGGGAGAATAGAGTTATGCAAAATGATACTTAAATTAGTCATGTGGCGAGAAAGSTGGCGCACAAAAAGACTGCGCACACAGACTGTACCATCGTGTTTGTATAACTCTTTGAACAGAATGCTTCTATTCAAAAACTAAGAGGCGGAAGATAATGGCTTCAAAATCAGCAACAATAGGTTGAATGTCTCTCGAAGGATATGCTGTGTGGCTAGAAAAAAGGGGCACACAGACTATGCTATGGAGTCTGATGAAATTTCTGGATAGCTAAAGCTGCTGCTCTATACCATGAGGCAGCAGCCATAGCACCAGGATCGGGAACAGAGGCTAGTACATCACTCGAAACRTATGATGAACGGCCAGCCTGCAGCAAGTTACACAGATAGTCAAATGGTCTTCATAAGTAAAAGGAAAAAAATGACGAGAAAATAAAARGTAATAAACAATCGCCACAAAGAAGGCTTGAAACAACCTAAAACGACAGTAACAATTTCTGAAAGGGGTTTCTATTGTGGTGCCAAAACTACRATTATCCATATGGAGAACACACAATGAACTTGCAGATCAAAATTCAGAGTATTTCTTTCTTCTCTTAGTAAGATCACCTTTCATATGAAACAAAATGAATTAAAGAAAAGCAGATCCAAATTATAACCATTACATACACCCTAACATACCCTTAACCATCCCTGCAGGACAGAGTCCTGCATGACGGTCCAGGACATGGCAGCACAAGTCAATTTGGAATTTCTCCAGTCAACATTATGTGCAGCAAATGTTGAGACATGGAACTACTGTATGRAAACTTGCCGTGGAACCACATAGCACTCAAAACACTCTAAAGACATGTAAATGATAACTTACATAAGTTTAATTCTTACATCAGGAAACACAAATATAGTCTGACAGARCATAACAGTTAAAAGGAGAAAGCCACCTGTGCATGCATGTGTTTAGTCGACTCTGCACCACTTAAAGCTGCTTCCGATGACAGAACAAAAGCRGTGACAGGATCATCCCCAGCATTTAGTCTCTGCATGTAGGTATAAATCATCAATTCAGTACAGAAAGAACCCGTGCGTGTATTCAATAAGAGCATATAAATAATCAATTAACCTCTTCAAGGACTTTTGAAGCAGGAATAAGYGCATCTAATAGTGTCCGAAAACCAGCACTAGCCCCTCCATACTTACTCACGGCAGCAATAGCAGCCTGAAGTGCAGAAGCCCCTATGGAACAACAGATGTTTTAAGTCATACTCATGATAGATATATGTRCATAAGATATCCATCTTACATTCTCTAGATATAGATCTTACATTCTCTAGTTGTAACTATGCATTGGCCGGTAGACTTCAATTCAGCATATGCTGCCTTAAAAAGAATGTCATATCTGTTTTGAAATTAAAGTTCAAATCAAAGTGGTGGAGAAAGAAATATTACAGAAACTAGAAACAATTATGAGCCCATCAAATGTGGCATGAGCAAGCTGAAGGAGGAAATAGGAAAACGACCATACATTATGCCACTYGTGCCTCCCATAACCCGGCTGATAGAAGATCCAATCTCTTTTATGGTCTCTTTTACATCATTCAAAGGATAACTGGGAAAATTATAAACATAGTTAGAATTTGCTATCTGATAGCAAAAATTTGTTCGCAGAAGTCCCAAAAGGGAGGATAAKTGGTTCACACGAAGAAAGGAGAGAAAATGAAACATCAATCACAAGTTGTACTTAAAAGGACCATGCTGAARATAWACACTCTACAATCTGCACTCCAACAAAGAGATTAAATTACAAACCTAATCTTCAAATTATGACTTCTCCATCAAATAACCCCCAAGGCCATAATATAAGAAAGAAAGCTTACCACAACAAAAACACAAATTCATTGTAATTGTGTTTTTAATGAAAGATCTCTACAAAATAATCAGAAAAATAAAGAGTAKATATATTTTCATAGGTAAGGTAACCTTACTTATATTGATCACAWGGTGTTTCTTTGTTACTTTTTAAGAGGACCACATTCGTTTTATTGGAAAATAAAACATGAAAGGTATTTCCTGAAACTTTGTGCCATTTTTGTATGGAGCAACTGATAAAAACAGACRGAGAGAAATCACATATGTAGGGAAATCATGCAAAAATTATAGTAACTTACTGTTTTTTCATGTCTTCTATGATTGCAGAAGCGCCACGAAACATCTAAAAYCCACAAGTCATTAAAGCTATTACGTTGTATGCTTCATTGTAAATAAAGAATGAATCAAAAGGTAGATGCTTACTGTAGATCCACAATCACCATCACCAACTTTACTATCCCATTCATTAAGAGTGTCCCTGATATTCATCAGTTCACTAGCTGCTGCTTCAATAGCCAACTCAAGAAGACGACCTTGTTCACTTAATTGCTCTGGCCGAGTTGGACCCTAGTGATACGTGAACAAAAAATCAATTAACTTCAGTTATAAACGAAATAAAATACAAAAAAGAAAAAGAGTTTATTATCTTCTAATGGCTCTACCTGAGCCCTGAGTACAATTTAGGAGAAAAGTGAGAAAGGTTGAATATATATATATATCATAGATCTAAGCTGTAGTCAGATCCAAATATGGTGGTCATGAACGTAACCACTACAGTTTGAAACAAATAGATTTTGCAGGTAAGAAAAAGTTCATTCATTGCTATAAAGCGGTACAGTGTATTTGGTGAAAACAAAACTCTCCAACGGTCAAAGAAAGCTGTAAATATCACCATCATTAACTTTTWAACCTTTGGATAATGGACTAATTCATACTTCCTCCGTTCTTTATTACTTGCATCCTTTTCCACTTTTGGAAGTTTCTAATTACTTGCATGTTGCATCCTTACGATTTTGAGTAATATATTCTCTATCACATGGGACCCATTTTTACTCTCTCTATCTCTTTCCTCTTCTTGAAACTTGTGCAATGTTGCTTGGATGCAACTAAAAAGAACGGACGTAGTATTAAATTTGAGATCTGTCAAAATGTGAATACTGATTGTTGATGTAAGCAAAACAATTTCCAAGCAATTGATGGGTAAAGAAGAACTGCATACACATTAATACCAGGCCATCATAAACAGTAGACTAATCTCATGTACTGAAATAATGGTGTTGGATCCCAAATTATGAATATTAGAAGAGACTTAGACCACGATATATATCCGTTGAATGCCTAAATTTAAAAACTATTCAAATATACCATGCTTCAGTTCTATTTCAGTACAAATCTGAGCAGTACACAGAGTGAAACGATTCAAGATTTAATATCAGATTGAATTTATAGCTTTCAGCATTCTTAATGTATTGATGACAATGAACCTCAAAATTGCTTTTGTATTACATATTGTAAAATATTGTGTTGTAGGTTTTGAAATCAAGAAAGCTAATGGATTGTGTTACAGAATTTGTGATATATTGTGTTGCTGTATATCTCTACTAAGTCCTTGACATAAATATCTCTCGATTTTCATTTAGTTGTGAAAGATATTTTGTATGCCTCRCATGTAATACCCCTTTCTTGMACCCAGACGAAAATGAAATTAGTAAAGATTTTACAGCAAGATATAGGATTACTGGTTGCTTTATGTTCTAGTCTAATGCTTATTTCATAGATGATCGGATCATTATAGCTACAATAGGTTCTAGTTGGAAAATAAAAAATTTAGATCAATATATATGACCACTTAAGAAAAATTTAGATATGAAGTTATAAAAGTGGATCGTGCCAACTAAATAGTTTCTATGGAACAATAAATTTCATAGACAATCGGATCATTATACCTATATGATCACTTAAGAGGGGAAAATTTTCTTTGCCAACTATACACGATTTTTTGCGGTTTATTCCCCCGAAGATCTAAAGCTACAGTAACCCAGATTTTTTACAAATTTTTATTTTTCAAAACAGGAATAATTGCTTTCTAGTGTAGTTAATTAATATATACGAGTTTTCAACATACTCCTTTCGTAACATAAAGATTTCTACAATTGAGTTTTACATCTCACATATATTACCTAATTGCAGAAATCTTTATGTTACAGAGGAAGTATGACTTCAAAAGAATGATACTAATCAAGTAATCATATAACGTTGAGCAAGTCATTTAGGATTGTCACCTCCAAATTGGATTAATGGAAAGCACATGATATTGTAGCTTTCTAACATGAATAAGGGCGAACGAGATTACCAACAACTGGGGCACTGCTAAAGGTCAATAATCGGTTGCTTAATGTACTTGAAAWTTTTTCCTTCAATGGATTTAAAGAAAAGGTAGAYCTTCGGAGAATAAACCGCAAAAAATCGTGTTAATTTCTATGGCACAATTTATTTTTTCTTTGTTATAAAAGTGTTTATAAAATGAGGCTCAATCACTGTGTATAACTGTATACCACTAGGCTCTACCAACAGTCTTTGGATTTGTGAAGTTGGCAAGACACTCATACTCCCCTCCTGGTCAATCGACGGTCTCTCTCTCTCTTCTCTCTCTCGTCTTCCGTCTCTCTCTCTCTCTCTCTCTCTCTCTTCTTTGTTGTCGTTAGTGCATTCAGTAAGTAATGGTTGCTGTTAGCAGAAATGCCTTCTTAGAGCATGAAAACATTTCAATGAAACTTGTCGACACTTTCCTCTAATACCTCAGGAATCACTCTACAACCCAGTTCTAATAGAAATGTTCGTGACATACACATACTCATTGCTACTTAGAATCACAGATTGCGGAACCGGGACAGGAATTTTGCAGGGGGCGTTTACCTGAACAATAATATGTGCAATGAGCTATATGGAAAGGACATGACTTGGTCAATGGCAGTTGCAACTAGCTACAAAGTTTTGAACCATGATTTCTAATGGCTAAAAGTTTTCAAAAAAAAAAATGTTTTCATCTCTTTATAAAGGGTGACAACGCACAAAAACTAAATATTAACCGCATACATAACACCAACAAGCAGGCGGCTGGAGCCTTTGTTGGAGCATCTAGTCTTTGCAAGATTTCTTCATCAGCCTTCATTACAGTAATAGATACCTGAAAGAACGCAGATCATTTGAAATTTAATCACAGATGAACTACTACACAAATGATAGACTATCTATATTCAAAATAGTACGCGGCATGTAAGGAAGTCATAAAAGAGCTGTATAACACTCGATCAAAGCAAGCCCGTGTTCTAACTGCACATATAGGAACGCTTTTCCTGCAGCAATCACAGTTCATCACTAGGAGTGGCTCCTAATCTGTGACATCAGATCACCAATAAAACACAACAGCATCATTGATGAGCGTGAACAGGTCACTAAGATCTATATAGCATGATACGATAAACAGATCTACGATTTCACACACTATACAAGTATATGTATCGTGACCATGATAAATGAATACAGCAGCACGAAATTTAACCACAAAATTTGTTTAAGCAGAAAAGATATCAAGTCATCGACAATCATCTCACAACAATAATAAGCCTTCATTTACAGGTAACATAACAAATTACTGGCATCTTTGCTTTTAACTAGATGGTGCAAAAAAGAGCTTTTCGCATTGCTGCATCATCTTTGTAAAGTGAAGGTACAACTCTCAGTAGGCTGTTTGATGAGAAGCTATAGATTTTCAGTCTTGTATAATGTATTGTAAATTTCTGATTTATGAAGAGGGCGTATAATAAATACGGCATAGTAACCTGTTTCAATATTAAAGAAAAATTCTATCTTCTCCAGAAACTTCCACCCTCAGTCTTCTTTTATTTTTTTGGAATTGTCAGACCTCAAATTGTATTAACAAATGGCATTTGAATCATCTATCAAAATGAAGATACGATTAACATCATCACCAGAAGGCTGGGTCCAGGAACACAATTCATTGGCTGCCCCAATTTTCACTTTCAATGCATAACGCCCCTAGACATTAATGATTTCTATAAATAAGTGAAGTGCAACTTTAAACTTCCATAGGCGTCACAATCACATACCAACAATCTCTGTAATCAAAATGATTCTGAGGAAAGGAGTAACCTAGCGGGTAGAAGGAACAACTTTGAGGCTTGCACAATATGACTTCGATAGCGGCAACATGCATTGATATTTAAACAGCTTAGGCATAAAAGGTCAACAAAATACACCATTATCACTGAGGTCATACATATATTGCCGAACGTTCAATAGGCAACATAGGGGCGGTATTCCTGCAATGTACGATAAAAATATTAAGGGATTAGCATTTGCAGGCTGAACTTCCACAAATAGAATAATCAGATTTGCGACGAAAATATGTAGATTTATCCATAGAATACTTAAAAAGTGGAAATACTGTGATTATATATAAATTTAAACATTTAATGGAACATCCTTGCGCAGACAAATTGATCACGAGAAATACAATCTTTAGCAGGAACAAGAATTATTGGATCGAGACACAAGCAAAGATTAAGGTTTTGATACCGACAGATCATAACTGAGAATAACACTGAAAGGTGTTACGTTTCCTAATCCACATTGAAGGGGCCAGAATGCTAGCATTTTTTGCTCTCTGATGCAATTGGAAAATCCTTTTTCCCATGGCAATATCTAAGTTAACTGACGGCTCATCATGCTGAATTAATGAAATTGAATATGGGGTTTGCAAAAAATTAATTATCACATTATGCAAATATGGGGCGAACCTGAGGGTCCAAACCGTCAAGTTTGAGCTACGTCCATATATCAGGAAATCTATGTCCTTTGTTTAAAACATTTTCCCCCGCTGGAAGACGGGACCGATCTTCGTGCTCGTTGGCTTGTAGATATTTGAAAGAGATCAACTTCATTGAAGAATGTTTCTCTATGAGTTCAACTTTAAAATATAACGGTGAGTTAAATTTAAATCAACCAAAGAGAGTGGGAAAATATCAATGACATAACACTTCGACTTATTCCACTTTTGTTGTGCTCATATCATGATTATCAATGCAAAATGTTTAAAAACCTTTAATCAAGTATAAAAGAATTCATTGAACTTTCTATTTTTGGACAACTGCAACATTGAAAGTTTTGAAATTGAACCTGAAGCAGTCAATAACTTATATTTTAATTATTATTCTATGAATCATCATCGTATGCTCCCAATTCCTTAAGTATTTCACAAAGTTCCCCAACACTTAAACATAAGGCCTCGACATTATGACGTTTACATGATAACCTAAGATATTTATATCGTTCAACTGCCATTATTAATTTTATGTTATTTATTCACCATGTATCCAGTAGTTTTCTATCTCAAAATAAACAAATTTCGCCCCATAACATCAACYAACACTACAATTTCCAATTCCACAAATGGCCATTCAATAATCACATACTCTGCTTCTTAACAGTAATGAATCTACCCTATTAGCAAAGCTTCAACTTTCATGATGCAAGTCTTTTCTAGAATATCTCAATAATTGGAAACCTTTAGTCCTTAACAGAAACACGCTTCCAAAGATCACTAAGGAAATAAAGTTACCAAGGCTTGTTTTATATTTACAGTTTACATGCAGTATATGTTTATCATTGCTTCAAATAAAGGGATTATTTTCATCTTCATATCTTTTATGCCCTTTTTCCTTCTTATTTTGTATTATGTGCCCCCCCCCCCCCCCCCACTTTTGTGTGTGTGCAGGTTATGTATGAGTTGGAAAGGTCCCACTAAAAGGAACAAAGGAGACGCTGCGATGAAGTTTTCAAAGAATAAATGAAGATCATGGTTCCGAGTGGTGGTATGAGTGTGGGTGGGTAAGCCTTAGGCCTGACTGAGCTGACAATGGCGGGAACATTTAAGTTTTGGAGCTACGCACCTCAAGTTTGACTTTTGTGAGGTAATTTTTGTAGGTTTAATTTGTTTAACAAAGGCTTATAAAATTTCCTCTTAAAACCCATATATGAACTAGAAACTCGGGCAGTGTAGGAGCCAGGTCAAGCAAACTAGCATTAGAAAGATTCAGAGAAAGATGAGGAATTGTTCGTTWTGTGCTACCTTGCTATAAAATTAGGCAACAATGTACAAAATGTCAGAAATAACACTGAAGGGCAACTCAAAGAGGAAAKGGGATTGATCGTAACTAAAAAATATACAAATGAACCTACTAGATCTGTTGAGACATACCGGTGATAAGATTTGCTTAAGAACATGAGCAACAACGACATCTATAGGTTGCAAATCAGCGACAGCAGCCCCAGGTTCTCCATGCTGAAAAATAAAATTGGTTTAGTAAAAAACATTGAGTAAAGCAACTATTGCGGAATATTCAA
>SNQN01000662.1:54727-97012 GCA_008642245.1 Bassia scoparia
TATAGTCTATTTTAGGGTGCATGATGAGCAAAGAACGAATGATTCGTAACGCGGTTATTAGACGTCCACTTTTGCATATAATCTCGTATAATAACATACAGTATATGAATGTGGATTTCATTTTTTTTTTTTTAAAAAAAAAGCTTCATTTCAAAAGAAGCATTGATGCTGCAAGTCTGCAACATTGCACATTTGCATGTTATTAAATAAATCATTGTTGAAGAAAGAAGACATATGTCACATTGTCACACTATATAATATGGAGTATAATTCGACTTAGGGTATGTTTACATTCGAACTGAACTGAAATAAATTGAACTGTATTGAGCTAAACTGAACTGAACTGAATTGAATATTTTATGAGAGAGAAAAATTAAGTTAAGAACTGAATGAAGTTGAACTGAACTGAAAATAAACTAATGTAAACAGGCCCTTAGATCATTTTCTCTTCTATTTAATATTTACTCGTAGTACTGTATGTAGTATAAGTTAAAATAAGTTTATATGAGTAATTATCACATTATTTTTACTAAAATTTCAATATCTTACATGGTAAAAACAAAATAAATTAAACATCCAGAATTTTATTCTTCTTTATTTGACAAGGTAATTAAACTTAAAAACGAGAAATATTTTGATCCGCAAAACCTCAAACGTTAAGGGTTTTTCAACTAGAAAAAAAATATATTGTAAAAGAAATTTGATTATAATTTTTAAATGTCGCTTCTCAAGACTCGAATGAACTAAACTACGAAACAATTKATGTCTATTAATTATGGTATTTACGCGTTTGAAAGAAAGAGAATGGGCGGGGAATCCACTTCAATTCACGTCATTACATTTACATATGCAAAAGAATCGATTATTTGATTGATACATTTAATTTGCATTGTATGTTCTATAAAATTGCAACACATAATCAAATTCTTCACATTCAAGTGTTTCGTGTTACTCGTGCACTTGTGCACTTGTGTGCCCCCTCCTTTAGCTTGTTCCTCGTGGTCCTCGCTTTTAACTCGCATTTTCCGGTTTTTTTTCTTTTTATATTAAGATGAGTTAAAATATTTTTTTGACGGAAAGAATAAGGATTTCATTAATAAGAAATGATCAAAAGACCCTTACAATCAATAGAAGAGAAAATAAAATTTTCAACAAAAATATAAAACACCTTAAAACTAGTTACATCGCAGATTCGATTTAAAATAGCCTTAATAAAAATCTTCATCCGAAGCAATACAATCTGTGAGTTCGTTCTGATGATTTGGCATAACGTCCGCTGATGCGTAGTTGTTTGGATGAACATACTTTTGTGATTTTCTGAATTCCTTCCGAGATTGTGAAACCCTAAATCTCCATTCTTCAACAAACAAAAACGAAACCCTAGATAAACTGATTCTCCACAAGGGAAGACAAGAAAACTAAACTCCAAACTCTCACAAAAGGAGATAATAATAAACCCAAATATCGGGGATAAAATTCTCATAAAGAGGTAGAAAAACCCAAAAATTGGGGATAAAACTCTCATAAAGAAATCGAAAAGAGGATTATTCATGAACAAACTAACAAAAACAAAGAAGTAGGGAGAAGAATTGGGGCTTACCACCATCAAAGAGATGATGATAGCCCTGACAAATACAAAAGAAATTAGGGTTTTTGGGAGAGAATTTTTTAGAGAGAGAAAAATAAAAATGTCATTGTGATAACGAGCTAAGATGTGTTAAAAGAAGGTGAACAAAACATACCTAAATATTATAAATTAAATTATTTAGCTAAAGAATAAGTCATATATAATAAGGTTAGGTACCAATTAGAGTTGTATGACTTGAGTGGTTGAAAGCCTCAATCTCCTTAGCCAATAATGTCTCGACGCGAGATCAAGCTTAATTTTTTAACAGTATGAGAGAGAAACTGTCCATTGAAGTACTCCTTCCATATTGATTTATCTGCAACAATTGTGAATACATGTGAAAGATAAAATATTCATTGTTGTAGATAAACCGATACGGAAGGAGTACTTGTAAAAACTCCTGCGGAAGTTTAGTCAACTCGTTGGAGGCGGCAAACTAAGAACTGTCGGTTAACTGTATAATGCCCCTACATATCAACTGACTCAATTAGCTTAAGTAATAGTACGAAGTAAAACTAAGGTTGGTAATCCCAAATTCTCGATTTCCCACAGTACTATATTGAGATGCCAAAATTAAGATTCGAATCTACCATTTTGAAAGAGGAAACTATACTAATTTTTTTAAAATAAATATACAAATCATGGACTAATGTCGATGTAGATCAACGACGATGCGTTTATAAAACTAACAATTCACTAAATTAATAAGTAAATAAGTACGATCAATTCGAGCTATTTTAACAAGCAATTTGACTTGCGTGATTCTAATTTACACAATAAAATTAATATACATCAAGTTAAGACAATGGTGTTATTATCTATTATCGCACAATCCATATATTATCTTTCTTTGTACTACGTATATTTTTTTATCTTAACAAGAATAATCATGTATTCATATCTAAAAATATATAATGCATTGGATAAACAATAATTATACATGCAATAATTAGTTTTTCCATATCTATTTGTATAATAATATGTGAAGTAATGCATTATTGAAATTTCAATCTAATACAATGAATCTATGTAGTGGTTTCAATTTTCCAACCTACAATTATCAAACAAATTCAATTACTCCTTCTATTCCATCCATATATTGTTTATCATGGGTTAAAATTTCTTGCAAAAGGTGAATAATATTGTAAAATGCCGAATATTAGGGGTTTAAAAAAAATAACTAAACTAATGTTATTTTAGTAGTGAAAGAATTAGTCCCTTATAGACAAGATTAAGTTAAAATGTAATGAGTTTTTTATTTTTACAGGGAAGAAATAATTTCATTAAGTAAATAATCATTCGACATCTTCAATAACATACATTTGTAAATCACAAATTCAGAGAAAATACCATAAGTTTTACAATCAAACGCATAACTAATTTGCAATTTTGGCATAATTTATATTTCATTACTTCAATTTGACCCTAGTAATGATTTTCAATGTTAATGCATCTTTCCAAGTCCAGACCTCCGCATTTTGTGTTGATGTTTTGATCTAAAAGTTGACGACAAACTCTAAACTCATAGGAATCCAAAACAACTTCCCAATTATTATAAGAACCATAACAATAAAATTCTTAACCATAGGTGAAAACCAAAATCCCAAAAAAAATAGGGGAAAAACCAACAAATTTGGACAAGCTCTCAACAATGGTGAGCTTAAACAAAACAAAAGCTAAACAAACTAAAAAAACAAATTCAGTTAAATAAAAAAGGTCGGAAATCGTCTAATTTTCGACCTAAATAGACTAAAAACTTTAAACCTTAAAGGAGAGGAGAGAGAATAGAAAAAAAAAGGAAGAGACGTCATTCTCCATAATTTCTAATGAGAATAAAAACATGATTATTTTTTTTAAAAAAAAGTCATAATTAAATTTAAGATAACATTATACGAAATATAAAACTTTTATATATCTATATAATTTCTATTTAAAGAAATAGATTTCGTAACTCATATCAAAATTATACGTTAATCGATATAATAATACGAACATAAGAGTAGTCAAACTAGTGATCATCAAAGTCATAAAACCATCCCTACGAAGCTAACCCTAACCTTATCCAATCCTTGCAAAAATAATCATGCCAAGATATAACAAGTGTTGCTGCGTAGGACAARCTGACGTGGCAAATATCTAACCCACATCYAACAAAATATGCTCCGTCAGATATTTGCCACGTAAGTCTTAATAATAAATGCTAACGATGTCAATACAAAATTCTAACTCCGTCAAACATACCCCACCCACCATACTTACAGACTTACGGTAACCGACTAACCGGGTTATTAACACCGTTAATTCACWAACGTCTCCGTCATTTCACCGTTGATTCTTAACTGTCACCCTTAATTATGAGAGATATTACACGCATTCATGATTCATCCATGTAGTCCCCTCCATATAGATTAATTTTTTTTTTGGGACAAGGGTGAACCGGTAAAGGCCGTATACAAGGTTGATAATAAATATAATCGCTACTAAAGTCGAAAATCTACATTAAAATTTCACTCTTGAAAGCTAAATCATTTGTTTTCAATATCTACCAATGTTATAACAAGGGCGAAGTATAACTGAGGTAGTTATAGGCCTTATAGCTTCTCTTTTGGTTTTAAAAGATTCCGAGATCGATTTTCATTTTTCGTACTTGAAACTCTCTAAATACCAAATAATATCACCGGTGTTATAACTACTCCCTACTCCACAACTAAATGCTACTCACACCACTATTATTGTCCTATCATTGTTATTACAATTATTTTTTTAACAAAATAATAATAATTGAAAATGAATTATTTTGGGTGTGGAGAGATAGAGGTGGTAAAAACTAACATGATTCGCTAAGTCGATAAGAATTTAATCTGCTATTAACGGGTCTGGTTTGAAATTGTTGACCCGTTTTAACTACGCGACTGACACAATACGAACCGTTATAAAACAGGCCGGGTTTATTTAGGGTTGAAGAGTCCAACACGTTTAAGCAAAACTGGTTGACACGACACGATTCAACATACAAAGTAGTTTTTTACATTTGTATAATGAAATACCCGACACGCTAACTCGACATTAAATTGACCTCTTATTAGCGGGTTGAAGTCCTGAGTTTTGTCCCGTTCAAAGACAACGCTGACACGACACGACACGACACATTTATTGAACGGATCAAATTTAACTCGTTTATGTAAGTAACACAACACGACAAAACACGTTTATCATTTTATTGAGAGATCTACKGGAATAAAATTAAAAATCGATCTTAAAATCTTTTGAAATCGGAAATCGGTAGCTTTAAAAAAATGTAAGTAGTACACTCCCAAATGTACGGGGGTAGGTGCTACCCAAGCCTTAACACACAACACACACCTTTTTCACCCTCCCTCACACAATCACACCTTTAATTTTCTTTCCTTTTTTAAATTTATTTWAAAATTCCGTACTAATTCTCTTTGTTCTATATAAAGGCGCGTTTGGTTAGATGGTAAGAAATCAGATAAAACACACTACTCCTTCTCTCACATCACTTGATCTTCTCGCAATTTCACAAACACACCCTTAAAATACTAATTGTATGGCAGCTAATTCGAGCAGTCGTGGAATCACAATCGTTGGTAAGCGAGTTGTGACTCAGTTTCTCACCCCAACTCGCCCTCTTTCTGCTTCTTCCCCTGTTTTCAGGTATTTAATTTTATTTCCCAAATTTGATTACAGTAGTTTTATTTTAGCATATTTATCTTGTTTTTGTCAAATTTTAATTTTTACATTATTCTAAACAAATGGGTATTCTTGTTTTTTTTTGCTGTGTATTTTTGTGATTTGTACTAAATTAGGGAGCAAAAAAAAAAAACAAAACAAAAATTCCCTTTTTGAGTACTGATTATTGCTATTTTTAGATTTGTTGTTGTTAATTTTAAGGTGAAAATGTGAATTTAATTTTATTTTTTGGGAGTTTTGTGAAAAAAACTTTGTTGAAAGTTGGTTAAGATGGTGGTAGGTGGTACTTGGATTCTTGCCTTCAAATATGGTATTTTGTCATTTTATCTTAACTGGTTTTTTGGAAGAAGATTTTATTATTGTTAAATCCTTGATTATTGGATTATTGTTATAATATGACAAAATTAATTGTAATGTGGTATTTATCACTTTGCATGACATTTTTTTGATCAATAATAGTATTTCCTGTCTCTTATACACATCTAGATGTGTATAAGAGACAGGTATTTTGTTAAATCCTTGATTATTGGATTATTGTTATAATATGACAAAATTAATTGTAATGTGGTATTTATCACTTTGCATGACATTTTTTTGATCAATAAATTAGTATTTGTGCTAAAATTAAATAAAGATGAGTTTATATGTACTTTGATCTGCAAAATTTGAGCTGTTTTTTTTGTTTAACACTAAGGAAAAATTGTTGAATTAGTAAATGATTAAATTAATGGTATTTTTTATTTTTCAATACCAAATCGTGTAAAATCCTGGAATAAATTATCCAAGTTTTGGTTTAATTTATCAAATATTGTGTTTTATTATTATTTAGATTTTATTTTAGTTCCAATGTCTGAAAAAAATAATATGCATACAGTCCTAGATTAAACATCAAGGAAGATGATACTTGGAGTGGAATTCTTTCTTGAATTTCTTTTATTTGTAGAAATATAAACATCTTTTTTAAGGTAAGAAATATAAACATTAATAAACTCAATTTTTGTGAATTATCAATAGGATGTATTTAGAATGAGCTAATCATGTTGTCTTGCATAGGATGTCATCTTATATAATTTAGCTTAAAATTAATACTAGTTGTACTTAACAATGGACAATCAGAGAGTGAAAGATGACTCAAGTTGTTAAAGCTTCTTTCCCGGTTYAGGAAGTCATGGGATCAATCTCATCCCCGTCTTTGTGACTCTCTTAGTAGTTAGCACAAAGCAAAAAAAAAAACAAACAATGAGACAATCAATGAGCTAATGGGCACATAAACATGAAATTAGTGGGCGGATTACGGATAATATATACTCCGTACTTAAATTAGAGATTTAGTTGAGTTTAAGAATTGTATGAGTTGACTAATTATCATAGCTGATTTGGTCTTTTTTTGCCAATACAATAAAGAAAAGTTTTGATGATCTTAATTATTTATGTTAGTGCCATAAATCTCTGTTTTCATATGAGGGTTCGTGCTCAAGATTAGCTATAATATGTTCATGTCCTTTTCATGGTTTCGACGCTACACTTTAGGTCAAGCCAAACCAAATTAGTATTGTATTACAATATTTTAAACGAAGTTAGCACATCGTAAATCACGATGGTTAATTATTATGTTATCTTCTAGTTAGTTGAACGAGTTATATTGTGATGAAGTGATGGGATTTTTTTAAAATACGGAGTACAAGCTTGCCTTTTTGGATTGATGTAACTCGTTTTTTGGGTTACGATTGAGTGACATTGTGTGTGCTACACGAGTGAGTGACATCGATGTAACCCGATAACAAATGAATCAACGTGCTTTTATTCATTGAGTAAATAGAGTGAATAAGTAGGTAGTATACACCTTGTCATGACGAGATTAGTTGTTTAATTGATTTCTTTGGTGGACGGTCCACTAATTAATCTTGTAGATTTAATGTTGTTATTCAAAGTCGGACTTATTTGCTATTCTGAATCATATAAGCTACGTTTGGCTGAAGCCCGAAGGTCTTTTTAAGGAAGTGAGAAAATATATCACAACTACCCTTCACTAGTTAAATTTAGTGTTATTATTCGAAGTATGACCTATTTGCTTCTAAATCATAGGCTACATTTGGCCAAAGGTCGAACTTAACAAAGTTAGAAAATTTTCACAACTATCCTCCCCTAGTCGATTTTTTTTTACCATCTTTGCTATTTCATTAAACTCTTTTTTCTCTGACATGTCTAAGAGGTATTATTAGGGACGATTTAGCATCTTACAGAGTACTAAATTATGTAGATTGGCGATCTAGGGATGGTTTTGATCATAATGTTGCTCATGAAAACCTAACTTTTAGACTTAAATTAGTAGCGTAGTACAGAGTACAACTTTCTACTATTATATTTTTAACAAAATTTAGTGTTTCTATGTATACAAAGCGTAGAAGATGGTTTGCAAATAGTAATATATTCATTGCAAATGTCCAAGTACGAGCATTRCATGATCTCGAATMGTGAAGCTTCGTGTGGTTTATCATGTCTTTTCTATCCTACCTTCCTCTCCCATACGCCGTTCTGAATAATGTAGAGCAGCTATACCTTTGGAACATGTTTTTAATGCCATTAGGTGATGGGGGATCGTCAAACCTAGATTAAAGCACAATCTAATTGATGTCAAGATCAGATAATTGTGGGTCTTGTTGGGTATTGCTTGTGCATGAATAATTCCAAACAAATACGAATAATATATTGCTAAAGTAGTTGGTCGGTTTCTTGTTGATAACTTTTAGTTAATTTGTTAATCCACCCTTCATTATGTTTATTCTCAATCAGTAATTTTCAATGTCATAAGAGACATGACATGAGTCTTGGGCTCTCAGCTGCCGTTGCTTTTGGGTGTATCTTGTTAGATTGGGTAATGTGCTTGAATCTTGTGCAAGGGTTGTTTGCACGCGCTCATTTTTCGTGTCATTTGCACGAGTTGGATGTGTGAATCGTGTCGATTCGTGCGTGCATACAAACCCTGCTGTCAATCTTATTGAAATATAACTTGGAATAGGGAGGAAGATAAGATAAGATACTGATTACATCAATACGAAGAGAATATACTAAGTATATGCTGTCTCTTATACACATCTAGATGTGTATAAGAGACAGTGTGTGAATCGTGTCGATTCGTGCGTGCATACAAACCCTGCTGTCAATCTTATTGAAATATAACTTGGAATAGGGAGGAAGATAAGATAAGATACTGATTACATCAATACGAAGAGAATATACTAAGTATATGCTTCCTTAAACTTTTGACAGTCAAATGTTTAGATGTCAATAAGGCGATAATACACATTGAGAAACATAGTCTGTCTTTTGAATTCTTAATTCATTGCTTGGTCATTACACCATTTTATTCAATTGCTTAAGTAGCCCCCCTTGATTTTTCTGCGTTACCTTCGTGTATGACAGAAACATTTATGCCATTCATCTTGTATGTTATTCAGGAGGAACCTTCATGCTTCGGTGTATGACAAGAACGTCGAAGATCATGTCCGCCCAGCAGTGGTGCCAGACGATGTGATCAACCCACAATCAGATAAGTACTGGGCTCCAAATCCAAGTACCGGGGTTTTTGGGCCAGGGTCAGAGCACAACTCTGCCACCGGGGTAGATCGAGGGTACCACAGTTCCCCTGCAAATGCTGGCTACGAATCTGTGCTGGAGCAGAAGACATTTTTCCGCCCACTCGAGGACCTCGACAAGCCCCAGCACCCTTGATAGCCTTCAATTAAAATAAGCCGCCCTGGTGGATTAACACAACTATATGTGCACGCGTAAACTAGAGGCTGGCTAGTAGTTTCAAGTCGTAGTAGTGTACGTTTCTAAAGACGCTGCTTGCTTTATCCGGTTTGTAATAATCACTTGGGTCATGTTCATAGAGTTGGTGTCTAGTTAGTGTCTTGTTGTTCGATCGGTTCGTCATGCCATGTAATTGTGCTCTGATGATTTTGTATTTTGGTTATGGTTGTAATGTGTTTTGTTCACTTACTTATGAATGAGCCTTCATCATACTATGAAATATCATAGCACTTATAACTTTATGACTGTATATACATGTTATGTATGTTCAAAACTTATTCTGTCATATTTTAGCCATCTACATCATTGCCAAAAATTTGGCACTTTGAAAAAAAAACAACACATTTTTGTTCACTCTTTACACAATAGGTAACATGTAACAACTTGAAGCTGTCCTTTTAACTCACACACCATCCGTTCTTTAGTATTTGCATCTTTTCGTAGATATTCATTATGACCTTGGATGAAGTTAATAGATCTTCATGACTGTATTTTCCTTACACGTAAGTTACAAATTGATTTTTTTAAAAAAAAACCGTGATATGCATACATAAGGATACAAGTATTAGAAAATGGGTGATTTTTTTTTTCACAAAGCTTATTCAATGAGGTTGTTGTTGGTACTTGGTAGGGTGAACTAGAAAGCAATTGCGTAATGTGCGTGTAAGCATGCATTGGTGTTGTTTTAGTAATTTGTTAAAATACGATCATTTCATTTTCATTTAGCTATGTTTCTAGTGGTGATAATTGACCTACCTAACCGCTTTAACAAAAAAAATATTCATTATAAAGGGTATTATACGCTTTACGTATTGTTAGTTTTAGATCATATTACTTGAGAATCGAGAATTATTTTAGTGACCTACACTGTTTATTTTAAAAGTTTAGAGCCCCTTAAAGATTTCACAACAACAACTTCAACTTCAAACATTGGTAAGCGAAATTTAGCTAGCTAATTTATATCTATAAAAATGTTTCTTTTTCTTGTGAATTCTACGATACTTTTAAAAAAAGAAGTAATTTAAGTCGAAAAAGTCTAACAGATGGTCCCGCCACATGGCACTATGTAATGTAGTACACTAGTACCTCTTTGGAGAACCAATTAGTGGTAATTAGTAGTAGTGATTGTTATGATTGTAAGCAAGTAGGCACAATTCAGTAAGTAAAGTGCACATTCCACAAGGCGAAAACAAGTGGAAACAAGATGATTGTAGAGTATGGAGAATGGACCTCTTTTAAGTTGGAAGATAGCATGAGTACTTAATTATAAATCATGATTGATGTTGAGTAGTCAATTTTTAGTAGAACTATCAAATGGATAGATAGATGGATAAATGTTATGTTAATTTGATGTCAATCGAAGAATAGATTTTTGTGCTCATGTGAGCATCATCGATATTTATTGGTCCGTCGTCACGATTCGCGATGGATTGCGATAGTTCTATGTGGATACTCATGGCTTCACGGGATGATCATCGGTATACTACGCGAGTCAATAATGTCATGTCACGAGATAATCCTCGAGTTTATGGGTTAATCTGTTATCATCATGGTTCACGACGGTTGACATCGATATTATGTGGTAATAATCGTCATGGTTCCGGATGATATCAATCATGTGGTCATTCGTCATGGTTATAATTTGCCAATGTATTTACAACAAGATGAATTAGTCTATTGCATTGTAAGGTTGTCAATCCTTTATCTTTACTTTCATCGAAAGTATTACGAAATAAATTTGGTAATAATGTCAATTTTTATTATGTAAAATCACTATCTTAAATGACTTTGTACACTTGTGAGGTAAAATTGGTTAAGCATCCATGTGCATTTGTATTTTTGTGATCATGCTGAATTTTGTATTGATGAATTGTAATACTACTCCGTATTATGTACTCCTCGATAACAAATATATGTATAGTTGTTAACACTCTTAAGCAAATAAGTTATAGTGGTTAGGACGTTCGTAGGAATTAATGAAGCGGTCCCAAATAAAAGAGAGAAATAATGTGGTAAGGAAAGACAAACAATTAGCAAAAATGGTCCTAGAATATACTCGTGTAATTTTACCATTATATTACCAAATGAGGAAATTGTACAATATTGAAGTTTTTGTTACACCAATTATAGAAGTGTTGCAAGTTTTACGTTACACCAAATATAGAAGTGTTGCATTTACCGTTATAGTGTAACTAGTTTTTATTTGCACGCGTGCGTGCCTGAACCTATGAAAATTGTATTTCATTAAAAATGATTGTTACATTTCGGAGTGGTAAGTATCTTATGTACATATCACTGTACAATATACTCCGTTTTGAATTGTATTACTTTTTTAAACAATTATGACACAAATTCAAAATAATATAATATGTTCAATCCTATTTAAGTATCAACTTGATTTTAAGTTTTTCTAATTAATAATAAATGACAATACATGCTTCCATTGTTATTATTGAATTAACAAAGGGTAGTTATTTAGACACACATTTCATTTAAAACTTAAGGCATAAAGTTTAGAGGGGGGCACCATCTTCCTCCCCCGTTCCTTATATAATAAGAGATATGTATGGATGATAAGCAAAAAACTATAAACTATTTCTTTTGCAACCAATTAATAAGTGTTAAAGGGGTTTTTGAATTATTTGGTAAAAGTACTTCGTATATCTTTTGTTATCTCCATGGTGCAAATTCCGAAAGTGTAGACACGGAGACTGTGCATGCATTGGTCACATTTCAAGTTTGATGAGCTCTCAGGTGAACGACGTTGTAAAAACAATTATATTCTATTACACGTGTATGTAATTTGATAAGCTAACAAAATCAAAAAAGATAATTAATTATCATCACCATTATTGGTATGTATACAAATTCTATGATTGCAAGTTAGAAAATGAAAAGGACAACAATTGTAGTTAGTGTGTATAGTCTTATTGTTATCCAATTCTCAAACTATAGGCTCACATCCTACATAGAGCTTACAAGGATAAWGTTGTAGATAAGGGAATCACTTGTCATATTGTTGCATTGTTACTTAGCTTTGTTAGTCACACTCACACATTAATTAAGATTTTAGAGGCTAAAAACTATGTATGATCCTCAATTTTTTTTTTCTAAGTGATATTTTGTTTACTCTCCCAAATTTGAGTAAAAAATTTATAAAATTATATGAAATKAATTAATTTTGAATTCATTAATCAATATATTCCTCACATGAGTCGTGACTCCCATGAACGTATGTGCATATAGTGCGTGCTTAATTCATCTTATTTTCAATTCAGTTTTGTTCAATTGAGTTCAGTTCCTAACTTAATTTCCTTCTCTCATAAAATATTCGTTTCAATTCAGTTCAATTTAGTTATTTTCAGATGAATTAAACGCACCTATGATTTTACAAACGTATCTAAGTGTACATACATAATTTAAACTTGTTACGGTAATCTCATAACTGAAGACTAATCCACTGAGCTACTTGTCATCCACTTATATTCGCTACTTGATGTTACATTCATACAATTGAAGACTACTACCATCATGTACCTGCTGCTAGAAATAGTCCCTGATAATGTCAGACACCCATTTCACATCCAATATCCAATAAGAATATAGATAACTAGATAAGTAGATTACTATTATACAAATGGCATACAATCAGAAAAAAAAAATCAAGATATACCAATTGATTGTTCGTAGTGGTGGATCCAGAAATTACATGTATCGGGGTCACTATCAGTTATAGTATGTGTATTACGTAGTCAAATGGGTAATAGGGGTCATTTTTTGGCTACTAATAGGATCATTTATAAGTGTAAAATATCTTTTTTAACAGTCCAAATTGATATTAGATTTTTTTGGGCCAAGTGGGGTCAAGTGCCCCTACTTATATCAACATGCATCCGCCACTTATTGTTGGTGTAGAGGTGATTAAGACTACATTTGATAGGGAGAACTCGTGTTCAATCTCCACAATAACAATTGGGAGGAGACTATAACCTAACCACCTAGAACTGAACCCCGAATCCGAATTAGCCCAAAGGGTGATTCGGGTGGTCCACAAATAAATAAATAAATTAAGATATACTGAACTTTTTATCTGCTGCATAGTATCCACATCTTACAAACTTTCCCATGCTGTTGGGAAGTGATCTGATCTACTGTCAGTCTGTCACAAACATCCTTCATTTTTCTTGGATTTTACTTCTTCAATTCATTCATAATTTTCTTTTTTCTATATAATCTTTAATCATGTAGTAGGCAAGTAGCAAGTGGATCTATTTCATCTCACATTCAATAATAGTATGGTCCTGATTGATTTTAAAGGTATGCTCATTAAGACGTGATCCAATCCAATCCTATCTATGCTTCCATGATTTTTTAAATCTTGATTGAAAGATTCTCGAGTTCGAGTGATTATGTGTGGTGCGGATCAATCTTGTTTGAAGCACTCGATAATGTGCAAATTTTCAYCGRWYRTACYTARWAAAATACAACYGGTYGTACCATGRATGYTTTCAGCGTACATGTCTTGATTTCACCGTTTMRACTTGTTTAGCTGTTGCTATAGCCTATAGGCCTATAGTTTCAACAATTTGGTACCCCGTATTTGATGARTTGATGACTTTGACAATATCTTTTCTCTTCAATTTTAAAGTATTTTGGTGACTAAACTAAGCAATCTAACTAAAAATGTTACATAAGCAAGAACTACATTGCATAAATATTAATGTAATATTCAAATTTTATGTATAAAAAAATATTAATTCTATGAATTAAGATCCTATGTCAATGTCACAGGCTTCGTACTAGTCGAATGAAATCATCACGAAATTGCATGGAAATAACTGGTTTTAGTCAACTGTTTAAATCTAATGTTACTGATAATTATTTTGTTAAGTTAGTTGTCTTAGTATATACTCTGTATATTAATTAAACATTATCATATCTATTGTAAATTGACAACTTTCATTATCATCTGTTAATTCCTTTGATTATTTGTTTTTTCTATTATACATGGTTTTAGAATAATCAACAAATATATATTCATCTCTATCAATAAACGCACAATAATTTTACGTATTTCGAGGTTGAAATTTAACAATGTACATGGAGAATTAATCAAAATAATTTGACACAATAAAGTTATAATCTTATTCTTCATATGTGTTAAATTATTTTAATTAATTTTGCTCGTTTACATTGTTAAAATCCAATCTCGAAATGCGTGAATTGATTTGTTACGTTTAATTTAATACGGAGAAAGTTATAGATTATTACTAACACGTTAAATCATATAGGGATCATTTATTATACTATATATATGTCATTTGACGGGATGTTTAAAAAGATGTGTATATTTGATTGGGCGGATTTTAAGGCGAGAATACATCAATTGCCATCAATTTCTTTTCTATTACACAAAATGTTGCCATTATGGGTATACTCGTTCCGTTGCTACTAGTTTTGATATTCGTAGATCACAAGTTCGAATCTACTCGTGTTGATGTTTGTACATACTTGTGGCAAAAATAATGAATTAGAAATACATCTAAACATGATTTGAGCTATTTGCTATACACTTCAAATGAAACATACGTAAATGTACATCAGCTATACATTTAATATATCCAGAAATGTTATTTACAGAGATGTATATCAGCTAACATATAACCATTACGAAAACGATCATCTACATTAAACAGCTCAGTATCATGGATCATCTGCTACCAAGACATATTGATATATAACATTAATAAATAAACTAATATCGGGATGAATAACTAGGTTCATCTTGGGGGGCTCGAGCTAAGTGGCACATTATAGGTTCAATACCCAAATTCAACGTCTCAGACTTCTAAAGAAGTGAACGGAGTATCTTAAGACGCTGATCAGTTTCTTTTGCTCTTGTCATAAGGCCAATGAGCATTATACAAGAACAGAACAATGTAAGATAAAACTGTTGGAAGTGAATGCTTGGCTAACACATGTCCAGGAAAGGCGTCGACTGCTTGCAAATCTTGTCGAATGCGCCATCAAGTTGGGCACATCAGCAAATCAATTGCATGTGAAGCTTTTGAAATAAACATGCGCTATATACATATTACAACAAACTTCTGCAGGTAAACAACTTATAAAAAATGTGTTGAACAAGAAATAGCTAAGTGGAACAACTTAATAAATATAACATAAACATCAGTGAATTTACTCCATATCCACATGCTCATCAATGACTTCAATCTGTAGTCAGCAGGAATGTACAGCAATATTACATGCAGTAGCTGGGTTCATGATGTCTTTGCTGCAAAAGTGGAGACATTTGTGTAAGATTATAACTTGATTTTTATTTTGCAAGAAGTTACAGAATAGCGATATAACAAGAAAAAAATGATGAAACTTACACAGGTTGCTCCATTATTCAAATCTGTTTTACACAAGTCAAGCTTTAGAATCAAAGATAAATCCATTAGAGTATCATTTAATTCAAGGTAAATGAGAGCAATCTGCACTTTCCTGGCTTCTATCAGGGGTACAGCCCAACTCCATTTGCGGTACAGTTCAGGAACTGGTTCAAAGACCACTTCATTAATCATTCAATGAGTAAACTAGAGTGTGAAGACAGATCTTTCTTGACAATTTACGATATGTTTATGGAGGAACATTATTCTGCTCGATATCCCTATATTTTGCTCAAGTGTTTATCATGTTAACACTGAAATAATGATCAGAGGAAATTTTGACCAGACCATTTCACAATTATACAGTATCAGTCTATGAACATCGCCCAAAATAGATCTCCTCGTTAGTATTCAGGAGTTAGACATTCTCCAACCGACTTGAGATGAAATTAGAAATCACAGGTGAGAACAGAAGCACACAAAACTATAGGTATAGGGTTTCTCAAAAGCAAATTGAGTCTGAAAGAGTAGGTACAACTAGCACTACAGGTAAGCTTTCTAATTTCTATGCTTTCCACAACAAAAGTCTTATAATATTAAGTCAGAATTCAACACAAATTCAGACATGGCGGTAATGTGTTAATAAGCAACCTTAGTAAACTCTTTGCCTGATGAAAGCTTTCATTAGTGTGGTGTACGTAAGACATCAGGACTAAGCCTGCAACGAAAATAATATTGGAGCTGTAATTATGAAATGGATGGGAGAGATACAGTATTTTTTACTAAACTCTAGCTTGAGCATGTAGTATGTCACTTACACTTTCTATGATATGATCATATACGAGAGTGCCTCAAGATGTCTTCCACAATTCCAAACGCGTTGATCAAGATATTGAGCAGATGAGGTTTGGTTCAATACTTCTGCTTCCATGATTTGAAGAACTTCACAGTCTCTTCACATAACCTAAGCCAGCAATAAGCTAGATAATGCTACCTCATATTTATGACTTCTCATTTACTTGACCAGGACAAACAAAATCAGCTTGAAATCTAAAGAGAAATTTTATATATACTCATTATACTTTATACATCAACACAAAATGTAAATTCTTGATTACTTGCCAGAGCTCATTCACAAATCACAATCTCACATGAAGAATAGATCTTTTGAAGATTCAACGATTATAATTGGCAGAAAGTACAAGCCGCTACAAAAATATGCATTTGCATATCAAGCATTTTATGACTTTAGTCTAGAGTCATAAAATATGATAACTCATAATAACTAAAGTTGCAGATTATATCTTCCATTGCAATTTGCTGCGTTCCTGATCAAATTGCCAATTTCTAATTCTCAAGTAAGTTCTTTGACCACTAACTCTCTGCTCTCACCACCCCTAAAGGAGAGACTGTAAAATTCACTCTGCAAGGGATTTTATTTTTAACAAGTGCATATGGAGAAAAGTGATGGTGTTTTCTAAAATTGGTATGAAAAGAAAACCTTMAGGCAAGCCCCAATATAATTTAAAAGTCAAACCTCTGGAATTTGCGGGGTCTTGATTTTTCCAGTTCACCCTATTTTTTTAATTTCCAACAACTAACACACAGTCACACACGTGGTCACAACCACGTTGATGCTCGATCATCATCGGAACTTGTGTTTATGGATCTTATAGTTGGTATTTGATGCTGAAATTARACGTGATGTCGTCATATGTTTGCCTAAGCATGTGTTATAATTTTCGGGGGGAAATGAGTCGAGATCCAAAATGACGTCGTTTTGGGTATTTTCAAAGATTATAACTCAAGAAAATGAGGTTTTTGGACCGACTTTTTTGAAATTGCCAGAAAATTTGTAGTTGGTTCCCATTAGTCCATAACCATATAATGAAGCCATGCAAACTAATGAACTATGGGGCCAAAAGTGGTCCATACAGAAGGACTTTTAAGGCCCCTAACGCTCAAACTACCAGACATTGAAACGCTCGTAGGAGGCAACACTCGCCATTTGAGGCTGAAACTTGACCAGAGCCATCTCCCATGATCCTTAAGGTGTGGGAGAAATTTCGGGCCAAACTAAAATGGTTGTCGGAACGACAACTTCAAGGGCTAAAAACGTGGATTATACATCACGAAAATGAGGTTTTCGAACCAATTTTTGTGGATAAAGTCAAAAAGTCTATGGTTGGTTCCAACACCTCCCAGGGTCATCTAATTTCCGTATCAAATATAGAACTATATTGTCGTCAATGACATAAAAGTATAAAACCCTAAACCTGGAAAAATTTAACAAAATCTATACAGTGCGTCATAAGAGTTGTCACATCTTCTGACAACCTTCAGGAATGTATTACCACCATAAACTTATCAATAACAAGCACTAAGATCCAAAACACATAACATTCAAAAGATAATACATCATTGCCAAGCTCCTATCTGGACCATACATAGAATTTCTAAGGCAATGTTTTAGACAAATTAATCAATGCTCAAGAAGACATAGGCACTTCAAGATCTACAGGGAAGTTTATCGTGATATTAAGACAACCATTCACCGATACAAAATAACTTTTTGCTAGTCATGTTTTCAAACACTCATAAGTCATACAGCCTGGCCAATATTATTTTTATTTTTTTTTAAATTTATTTTATGAATGGGAGCAAAGCTCATAAGGCTGCCTAAAGCCAAACATTATTTTGACACTAGAGTCTTAGAAGCAAGATTCTTAGAACACAACCATTGTCAAAGGCAGAGTCAATTTTACACTCATTCTTGATCATAAGTGGTAAGTAACGAGTTACTACAGGAATCTTTTCACCAGACAAGCATTCACCTAGTCAACGTGATGTAGACTTTATAGGGCCTAATGAAATGTCAATTGAAAAAGAGGGAAGTCCAAATGTTCATCACTCGTCTTTGAGTATAATCTAGATGACATCAGGCCTAGAAATAAATCCTAGGGTGTGTAAATCATAAAAATATAACTCATGTTCGAAGGGTTCTAGTCAAAGCTTGAAGAAGTTCTTGATTGAACATAGCTAGCTTTCAAAACCATAGTAGAAGATGCCAATTTGTTGCATTCTGATCAAGATGCAGATTCCTTCTTATAATAAGATCTTTACCGGCTAACTCTCTTGCTCTCAACCATTCCTAAGAGAGACTGCTAAAATTCAATTCTGCAGAGGTCATTTTAACATGACAAGATGGAGAAAAATGATAGTGTTTTAAAAAAATGGTATCAAAAAGAAACCTTTGTGCAAGTTCCAACATAAGTTCAACCTCCGGAATTTACGGGTCTTGTTTATGCAATTCACTCCTATTAGAATACGAGCCTGTCTTTACTTAATTTTTTAACTTGACAACTAGCCTCATATACTTCCTCTCTCTCTCTATCTTACCCAAATGCTTTCTTCAAAGTAGTTCCTGACCCTCAATCATCTTCCCCTTTCTTCTTCCTTGCAACCTATGCTGCACACATTCACGATACAGCATAACACTTGATATGGTATGTTTCAGCCACCGGAAGTCATACCGCCTAAGGTCAAATGATTATTGTAAAAGAAACTGGAGCAAAGCTTTATAGGGTTGCTAAAAGGCTCGACATTTTTTTATGAACTAGAATCTTAGAAGTAAGGATTCATAACCACTATCAAAGCAAAAAGAACATCAGAAAACAAGTCTTAAGAAAATAGATAATGCAGAACTAAAAAGTGTACCTGCTGAGCATATGCATTAGCCATAACAGAGTATATGTTGATGTACTCTGAAACTTCCGCTCGTAAAGCAGATATACAATCTCTGCACTGAAATCTCCCAATGCACATATATGTCAACCAAAACAGCATATAATGCTCCACTCTTTTGTGACCATCGCCATTGTCTTTCTCAAAATTTCCTAACAAATCCATTTCCCATGACTTCCTAACTGACTGATCAAGATCATAAATATTTTAGGGATCGGGATATAGTCCTGATCTTGCAATTTGAGTAAAACATCAGCGCCTTCGTAAAGTACAGCCTTAACAATGCCATTTGATCAACGAATTCCAAGTCACTATGTCTGGAACTATCCCTTCTTTACGCATCGTTCCGAACACTTCCATAGCTTCACCTAACTCACCATATTTCCCAAATGTGTCAATTATACTATTGTATATCCGCYTATCCAAAGGCACACCCATCTCACTTATCTCCCTTATGATCTCCATTGCTTTCTTCCACATTCCATTGTCTCTATAGAGTTCAATCACCCTACTATACGTAAACGAATTCAACCGATAACCCTTCCTCCTCATATCACCAACAATCCGCCACGTATCACTCAACCTCCTAGCACTCACATAATAATCCAAATAAACCTCAAATGTTTCTTGATTTTTAAAAACACCCAATTCTTCCATYACACTTAAAGCCCTATTAGCAAGCTCATACAAACCTTTTCTCAAAAACCCTCTAAGCAAAACATTGAAAACCCCAACACTCGGTTTCAGCCCAAGAAAGATCATTTCTTGGAAAATCATTTCAACTTCTAGGGTTCTACCAACACTCCCCAAAGCCCCAATCAAACATGAATAGCAAAAAAGATTAGGGCACAAACCCAGCGCTTGCATTTCAGATAAACACAWCATAGCTTTATCAACATTCCCTTTTTTGCAATAATCACTAATTTTCTCACTATACAACTCGAAAGTAAGCTCCTTTCCAATTGGGTATTCCATAATTGACTTGTTATGGCTATTTGGCAAGTTAATTGAGGTTTTAATGGTTCCAAATTCGAAAATTGAGAGGCAATAACAAGTTTGCATCTTTCGTTTGTTTGTTTTGTGAGGAATATGAGAATGAATTGAAGTAAAGAGAGAAGAAAATGGATACCTGGTGATAATTGAAGGTACTGTGGAAATGGCACTGCAACGAAGCTCCATTTTTATGAARRAAAATACTTGKACTTSTATATGATTCCAAGTTCCAACTTCAAATTATTGAAGTGTTCATTTGAAGAACAAACGTTAACATAATACTAGCATACTTGGATAGTTGGATTTGGATCAGAAGTTTCAGTTTGTGTTGTAAATCTTGTAATTGGAAGGATGTGTTTTTTTTGCCTAGCAATGGACTAGACCAGAAAAACTTGGTTCAGACCCAGTGATGAAACTGTGTGGAGGACTGTTTGGAACGGTTAAGGTGAGTCATGGACCGGTCCAACCTATGTGTCGCTCATTTTATCCGTCAACGATGTTTCTTCGGATTTTCATCCATATGTATGGGTCGGGACTCGGGAGAGTTGAAAATCTATCAAATGCTGATGAAAGTATTGGCCTTATATTTGAGGTAGGGGGTGCTTATTGAGCTGAGCAACTCATGTTCGACTCGGTCAAAATCCGATCAACACTCGACTCGAGTTGGCTCGTGCACACTCGAATCAGCTCGGAACTCGATAAATTTTCACAAAAATAAATAATAAAAACAAAAATTTTCATCAAGACTTAATAAAAACAAATTAATACACTATAAATGAAAAAAAATGAGTAAAGAATTGAAAAGATGGTCTACGATTTCTCTCAAAAATGTGGATTTCAAGAGGGCTAAATCATTATACGAGCAGCTCGTGATCGACTCGGTTCAAAATCTAACGGGCACGAGTCGAGCACTCCCACCTCGAGATCGACTCGTTCGATAAGCACCTACCCCTAATTCGAGGTATCATTCGAAGTAAATACAAGTATTGTCCTTCTACCTTGAAGATTTGAAGGCAAAGTTATAATTATCGTTTGTAGACATGAAGTTGTTGCTACTTGCTAGTACACACCCGGGGTGGGGAAAACCTAGACCTTATCAATATTGGTCCGACCTGAAAATTGCAGGACTTTGGGCTAGCAAAATAGGCTCGGAAATTTTAAATGCGGATTTTGGTCAAGTTGTCAGGTTCGGCCCGACTCGAAATTTCAAAAAGGCAAAAAAGGGGAAAAGTGAAAAGTGAAAACTCTAATAACACTACCTGACTTTGTCACGCAACTTTCGATCTTCATCTCCTTTTGTATACAACCAACCACACCTATAATTAAGGTGTGACCAACTATACAACATTCAGCCACACCTATAATTAATTAATGTGAGATCTTGTTAGATTCGTCTCTGTGTAGTTTTTTATTATCAAATTTTGGTATTTTTTTTATAAAGTTTAGTGAAAGATATTAAGGTTTAGACAAATGCATTGAAAACTGTGCAAAAAGAAAACGTAAGAAACTTATTGAAACGAAGGGAGTAATAAAATAACAAAAAACTAGTGAGTTTCGCTCTCCTCTCCCTTCCGTCCTCTCTCTCCTCTTTTCTCTGCTGAGTCTAGGGGTGTTTATTGAGCAGAACACCTCGCGAGCATCTCGTGTTCGACTCGATCAACGCTCGAACTCGAGTAGCTCGTGCTCGCTCGAATAAGCTCGTACTCGAAACTCGTAATTTATCGAAAATCAATATTTTCTTACATTATATTTTGAAAACAGATTTTCCATTGACACTTAATATAAAAGTAAATTAATATACTAATAATCGCAAAGATATGAAATATAGCACATATTTCTCAAAAATGTAGGTTTCAAGAGGCTAAAATATTAAACGAGCAGCCTGTGATCAACGCGACTCGGCTCGAACTAACGAGCACGACGAGCCGAGTCGAACACCCCCCAGCTCTGATCGACTGCTCGATAAGCACCCCTCACTGAGACAATGGCCGCTTATAGTCAAGGTCGTCGGATGAACGCTCCAAATAAGGCCATCCGAAGGGCTGCTGGATTATACTCGTCATTGTCAGAATCATCCATCTTCACCATCAGATAACTTCTGGTATATTTCTCCATTCTCAGACAATTCAACCTTGTGGAAATCAAATGAAAATCACATAATCAGAAACAATACAATTCTACATCAATTTTTTTTTTTTTTAGAAACTATCAAAGTCAACAATAAACTCTTGTAAGTTGAATACTACCTTCAGAAACTGTGACTCTATCTCAAGAGGCACACAAATTTCACGGCCTGCTCGGCGAACCAAAATGTTTTCAGACGAGCATCGATGTATAAATCTATCTACCATTTCTTCTACATCATGTATAACAATTTCGCATTCTCAACAATTGGAAAAGCTACATCTCAATCGTTGTACTCGTACTTTAAATCATGTAAGGTAAGCTCCCTGATCGTAGCACGAGTATCCGTTCCCCCCCACGTAAAATCCACACTATAATCACAATAAGTCAGCAACAAGATTCATACCACACCAATTATTAGATTGCACAAAAACAAAGTATGCTAACTAGTTTATTCAGTTAGATATGAGAAATGGTGAATTCGAAAAAAACAATGGATGTACAGAGTTTTATTACATGCTAGTAAATCAAAAAGGCTAGCATTCCAGCATCAGTACTTATTTACAGTGTGCTGGATACTTCTATCTTTAGCTCCGATATTTGGCGCTGGTGATGGGGACAACCTGAGGTGCCACTGTAAATGAAACAGAACTCGGTCGCATCATTTTCTGTGTCTTCATTCTGTCATCATCATGTCTACATCGACTAAGTTATGCACCAACATTTAGTGCAGAGCTCAAGTTCTCACAGCAAGAGAAATATCCATTTATGCTATCTAATCTTTCGCACAAAACCTGAAATTTAAAAGGCACATAAACATCATCCGCAGGTCAATTCATTCGATGCAATTCATTCTGCTTAATTTAAGTGTAGCAACAGTTAGCATGGCATAAAGAGGGTACCTCGACAAAACTGAGACAATGAGGACCGGTTATAGTCAAGATCGCCGGATGAATGGTCCAAACAAGGCCATCCAAAAGAGCTGCTGGGTTTTGCATGTCAGYACCATTCATCTTCACTTTTAGATGAACCTTTTTCAGTTGGAAAGACKGTAATATTTCTCCAAATTCATCAAGAACAAATTCAACCTGGTGAAATCAGATGAAAATCACAYAATCAGGAAACAATAATGCAACACCGCATTAGCAAAAGTTTAYAAATAATACTCTTGTAAGTTGTAATACCCACCTTCGGTGACTCTATATGAAGTTGCAGACAAATTTCACGACCTGCTATTTTTTCCAGACAATTCCTCAAGTGGATGAACCAAGATGTATTTAGATCATTGCGARGATGGAGTCCGAAGTTGATGCAGCAAACATTAGTTGACAAGTTCAGTTTAAGTTYATCAGGGAGATAATCTGCCAGATAGTTGAACTGCCTTAGGTTTGGACAATCGATATCAACCTTACCAAAGCCACCGCCCTCATAATTGAAGTATCTCAAATTCTCGCAATGAACATATATCATCCTTAGAGGAGTACCCAACAATGATACATCTAATCTCTTCAGATGAACACTCGATGTCACAAATCTGTCTACATGCTCTTGKACACTATCTATCATAAGTTTTGCATCCTCAACAAATGGAAAAGCTTCATCTAAATCATTGAAATRATAATAGAAATCATGCAAGGTAAGCTCCCTGATCGTAGTACGAGAATCTATGTCTAYCCCCCACATACACTCCATAACGTCACAATAAAAACTCTCAAGCATAGTWATTTCTGTAAGGTCAACAACATCCGCCATGCCAAACTGATACCCAATGACAGAGGCTTTCTTTAGCTTACGAAAAATCGAAAGATCAAGCTCCACTATCCATAAAGCACAAGAATTAAACTCTATAAGTTCAATTTCTGGGCAACAATATGCCAAATTTATTAAGACTGACTCATCCCATACCATTACCTGAGTCAACCACAAGTGTCGTAGGGAAGAAAACACGTCTAAACTGTAATTCAATACACTCGTGAACTTGCACCCTTGTACAGTCAAAGATTGCAACCACTTTGAGGCCACTAATGCATCATACGGAAAATCATAACGTGCATCAGCCAGAGATCTTACATCTTCCCAATTTCCAGCATACAAACCTTCAACTTTTAAATTAGAACGACAATCATTGCTTTGTACAAAAAGACACAGCTCCTCAACCTTAGTTTGCATAACTAATTCCAACAACTCATCAACATACCTATACTCTTCATCAATTAAAGCTGTATCCAATACCAATTTCAGCACTGGTGAATTTTGTTGGCACAACTTTATAAGCTCACCCCTTACATATTCCATGAATTTATCCCTTATTTCGTGCAAATCAGATTCTTTTTCACTTTCAGCAGCAATTAGTTTTTGCAACGCAAACGAATTATGATCCAAGTGTAAAGAGAATTGAATCTTATAAGAACTGCATACTCTTTTCCAGGACTTGGACAAAATGGAAGTTCTTACTGCTTCTTTTATGGGAAGAAATGACAGTATGGAGTGAATGATACAGTCTGGTAATTGCGAAATCCGATCCATTTGCACTTTGTTGTTAAGAATGTTGCCCACTTTTCAGGATCTGCATCAATTTTTCATAGAAGAAAACATCAACTATGCTATACATGTAATGAGTCATAAATCATAATATTATCAAAACTCATTATGAACTGAAAACTCCGTATAACATTATTAATTTCCAAAGAAAAAGAAAACAAATAACAGTGATTAACAAACTACAGTAGTTAATGTATATAATTTTTTTAAAAAATGGAATTGTTTACTTCATTACTGATTACATTGGAATACTAATTATTTAAATACATGAACTAAAATGATGATGATATTTAACATACAGTAATCAAGTTTATTTCATTTGTTGTCACAAAAATTCATCAATAACTTACAGTACATTCTTTCACAGTTTCACTTCATCAACAAACAAAACACTTAAAAAATGATCACAACTCTAAAATAAAATAAAAACAGTGCATTTAAAAAGAAAAATCAAAAGTGAAATAATTAATTTACACTGAAATTCTTTCCCCAAAACAGAAATTTCAATTCAGCAAGAAATTCAAAGATTAAAAATGGACTAAACTGGTATTCTTGTCACAAGTTTTCGTCTCAAATTTGGCTTATCTATGAGTATAGCATATTGCAAAAACCAAAAATTGCATAGTTAGCAGCAATGATTTCAAAAAACCAACTACACACAATATAACTCTCTTTGCAATCGAATTGTATACTTCAACCCATTACAATTACATGCTAATATTCAAATAAGACTAAATATGACGAAATTCAGAAGATCACACATTTTCCACTGGCATCAATTTCATCAATTTCATACATTCTCCACTTGCATCAAGAAAACAAACACTCTTACAAAGATCGCACCAACAATAAAATTGAATGAAGCTTAAAGTAAAACAACAACATTTCAAGAGTAACCACATTCATTTGCGAAAATAGCATAAACAACGAACAATTCACAAGAAATTAAACTCAAAAGATAAACAACACAATAATCAACCAACATCTAAAGGGAAAAAACGATTAATGATATAATAATATAAAAAATGAGAAAAATATCCGAATTGAGCTTGTTGAAAAAATCTGAAACGTGAAAAGAGAATACCACGTATATAAAGTGCTTGATTGAAAAGCAGAAAGAAGTATAAGAGCCGATTTTGCTGGTAAATGGATAATGAAGTTCAGATATTTAAGTCAGTATTAATTACAAAATTGTGGAAAACACATTAGTTTCCTTTAATTTGATAAATACTAGATAACCCGAGCAGATCGCGCTTCTAATTAAAACGACTACAAATATTGTAAATAAAAACTAAACTTATCTTTTTTGATGATCATATAAAAAATTTAGGATAATAAATAGAATTAAGATATATATATTAATTAATAATTTAAAGTTTACTCAAAGCACATTTAAAACCTTAATTGAATGTCCCTATTATGTAAAAATATAACATAATAATAAAATAATTATATGTGGCCTGTTTACATTAACTGAAAAACTAACTAATTTGAAATATGAGGAAAGAAATGAATTAAGACAAATGGAGCTGAACTGAACTGAAACCCTTTTTAATTAAAGAATAGAGATGAGAGAGAAATTAGGAGACAAAAAAAAAGAGGAAAGCTAGTAACATAAGCTATACAATATTAATAAGGTGAAAGGCGGGTTGTTCGACCAACCTCGGCGATGTCTGGGTAGAGTAAACCTATACCCTTACCCATACCCTAAATTCTTAATTTAGACTCATACCTTATTCATACCCGTAAAGTAAAATAAATTAAGACTTTTACCCGTAATTGTAGGGTCCAATAGGATATGAGTTTCGTTTGTATCATCAATACACTCGAATATTTCATTCTATTTATAAATAATTAACATCCGAAAGTCTCATACACCAATATATATATACTTGTATATACAAGTATAATAGTCTTCTAGTAGTCCTCAATTTCATACAGAGTATATAATTTGAAATATATGTATTTTCATTTTAAAATTAAAATATGTATAAATGTATAATACAGAGTATACTGAGTTGGTTTGTGAATAGGGTGTGGGTAAATGAAAATTTGTTAATAAATACCTAGTTTTGACGTGTTTAAATATAAATAAATTGAAACTAGGTACTACGAAGTATTTATTTTCAAAAACCTAAAAATTTTATCAAAAAAAAATATTAATGTATTTACCTTTGACCTTAAAAAAATTGTGAATAAATAGCTCCCACGACCATATTTCATTTTAGATTATGGTTATTTGTACTGCATATTCGATTTTAATTTCTTTTTTGGACTAATTTGTTTTGTTAGGGAGGAAGTATAAGCCTTATCGCGCTCACTAAGGTCAATCCAAGGGAGACGAGTGCGAATGCACTATGCATACCTTTGTGCAACTAACACATCACCTACTTAAAGAGTAGCTTGCTCATATACACATGAGTTGTAAGAAACAGTTTCACAGTATAGATAATTAAGCATCTTATAAACTCTACTTTATGTCAAATCGTTGCGTTTATTTTGATACGGAGGAAGTATATAGTTGTGTACTTGTGTTATGTTATTATATTCATCACATGATTTACTTTGCAACGAACACAGGTTATAAACTGACACTAAGACAAATTTTGGGCACATTAAAGTAACCTGATTATTACATCAGGAGCTCATTATGCGTGCAGGAGTCAGGACATTTTGATCTTGGCATTCTGATGCTAAATCTTGCAGCTTAAGAGCTCTGAAACAAGGGCAGAACTCGGACTCTCGGAGCACAACGAAGAGCAACTTGGGAGGTCGACGACTCGATCACTTTCTACTCTATGCAACAATCTCCATAATATCTTGGCCTGTTGTCCCCCATGATCTGTAACCATTGCATCTTGATTGTCAATGGTATGCGCGATTTGCCTCAGAATTGAAAACTCATAGATATTTGTGAGTTTTGTANGTCCCCCATGATCTGTAACCATTGCATCTTGATTGTCAATGGTATGCGCGATTTGCCTCAGAATTGAAAACTCATAGATATTTGTGAGTTTTGTATTCTCAGGCAAATCATGCTGTACTAGCTAAGGAACCTCAAGCACAACATCCTCAAGCAACTTCACCTTAATCACCTACTTGTAGTTCTGAGTCTAAGTGAATAAAAAATATATACTAGCACTTCATCACAGTGCGAAAAAAATATACTGTACTTCTCAAATAGAGATCATACTGAAGCTCCCAGTTAAAAAAAATGTCCAGATATAAGACGGGAATTGGCTGCAATGCCAGCCACCACGACAGGCGGCGTGTTGGTTAAGGAAGAGTAATAATGCAGAACAAGCAATGAGCTAATGCCAAGCTGTGAACTACAGCAGTAGAACTTAATGCTTGAGTACTCAATTCAGGATTTGTTAGATAAGCATCATATGTATCAAACATTTCCAACTTGTTGTGCTTGTGATTCAATCAATGTGACTGTTGTATGCTAAGAGAAAGATTGCAACAAAAACAATGTATGCTAACTAGTTTATTCAGTTATATGGAGAAAAGGTGAATATTCGGACGAAAAACAATGGATGTACAGAGTTTTATTACATGCTAGTAAATCACAAAGCTGGTATTCCAGCATCAGAACTTATTCAGTGTACTGGACTTCATTCTAATAGCTCCGATATTTGGCACTGTTGCATCTCATTTTGAAGGGGACAACTACTGAGGTGCCACTCTAAAATGAAAAAGAACTCGGTCACATCATTTTCTGTGTCTTCGATTCTGTTCCTCATCATATCTACATTGACTAAGTTATGCCACCAACATTTAGTGCAGAAGCTCAAGTTCTCACAACAAGAGTCATATCCATCCGTGCTATCTAATCTTCCGCGCAAAAGCCTGCAATTTAAAAGGATATAAACATCAGCTGCAGGGCAATTCATACAATGCAATAATCTATGTTTGGCTAAAGTTCAATTGTACTAATGCAATGCTAGTTTTCAAACCAACATGCCACTTGAAAAATTCTGCTTAATTTACGCGCAGTAACAGTTAGTATGGCATAAAGGGGCTACCTGAACAAAACTGAGACAATGAGGACCGCTTATAGTCAAGGTGATCGGCATAAAGCTCCAAACAAGGCCATCCAAAAGAGCTGCTGGATTATGAATATCAGCACCATTCATCACTTTCAGATGAACTTTTCTCAGTTGGAAAGCCGGTACTATTTCTCCAAATTCATCAAGAACAAATTCAGCCTTGAGAAATCAAATGAAAATCACATAATCAGGAAACAATGAAGCACTACATCAGCAAAAGTTAAGAAACTAACAAAGTGTACAAATAATACTCTTGTATGTTGTAATACCCACCATCAGTGACTCTATCTAACAATAGGACATCTAGTCTCTTCAGATGATCACTCGATGTTACAAATCTGTCTACATTTAGTCCTACACTATCTATCATAAGTGTTGCATTCTCAACAAATGGAAAAGCTTCATCTAAATCATTGAAACGATAACAGAATTCATATAAGGTAAGCTCCCTGATCATAGCACGAGAATAATTATTTGTGTCCCCCCACAAACAATCCATAACGTCACAATAGAAACTCTCAAGCCTAGTGTTCTCAAGGTCAACATAAGCATAATCCAAGAAACACTGAATACCAACAACATAGGCTTTCTTTAGCTTAGAAAAGATCGAGAGCTCAAGTTTTCTGACATCATTAAAGCGCAAGAATCAACTCTATAAGTTCAATTTGTGGACAGCAATATGCCAAATCTATTAAGACTGACTCACTCCACACTATTACCTGAGACAACCAAGTTCTTAGGCAAGAAAACGCGTCTAAATTGTGTCCATATAGGCGTGATCTGCCCCATGTACAGTTAAAGATTGCAACCATTTCGAAGTCACCAATACATCATACGAAACTCTAACGTAAGAAATCATACCAAATTAATTGAACTAGTGAACTACTACAAATTAATAAAAATAAAATTCTTACTACAAATTCTTACTTTCTCCAAAAAAAACGAACAATTCAGCAAGAAATCATACATGAACTATGTGAACTACTACAGATTAATGAACATTAAAAGCTCAAAATTGGATGAATGAAGAATTAAAGAAAGAGAAAATACCAAGAATTGGGTTTGTTGAGTTTCTTGAAATGAATTTGAAAGTGCAATGAGAGAATATTGTACAACAGTGAGTAAAAATGGCGCCTTTAATTTGTTTATATGAAACGCTTTGTATTGAACTTTATTGAGCTCGCTTCCTTCTTAGCTTGTAATAATGAAGTTCAGATTAATTCCAAAATTTGGGAAAACTATTATTAATTTAGCTATTCTACTTTGGAATAATATTGCACACTACCTCAGAACTGAGAAGTGAGGCATAGTTGTATAAATATATTATTTCTATAATTTTATTGGTGATGATCAAAGGTAAAATAATTATTATAATGTACTATGTGTTGGAAAATGAGTCGTGTAGTGTTATTCCTAGGGCTGTTAATGAATTGAGCCTGCTCGCGAACTACTCGATTCGGCTCAGTCAAAGTTGACTTGATGGGGCTCGGCTCGAGCTCGAGCTCGGCTCATGAATAAACGAGTCGATACACTAGCTATGCTAGGCTCTCTCGAAAGCTCACGAGCCGGTTCGAATATATTAATTTATTATAATATATATCATTTATATATCCACTTTATTGTATTAAATTACGGAGTAATTATTTTTTTTAAAAAACCTTCACATTAACTAAAGCTCAATCCCAAACCCATAAACAAAGATTACTTGTGTGTTTCTTATTTGGTTTAAATTGTTTAGACTTTGTAGTGTGTGATGAAATATTTGCAAGAGTATGAAATTTGGCTTTATGTTTGATATTTACTTGGATTTGGTAGAATAGTTTGTTGAAAATTGTAAGTTGAAACTTGAAAATTAAAAGATTTAGAAGTTAAAGTCATTGAAAATTAGTTAAACAAGCTTTTACACGAGCTTTTAATCGAGCATTTAATCGAGCCCTTATCGAGCCTTTAAATGAGTTCGAGCCTCGAGCTTGAAGCTCGACCCGAGCTCTCATTTGAGCTACGGGCTCGAGCCGAGCCAATTTAGGCTCGACAAGCTTCGAGCTCGAGCCGAGTCTTGCAAAGCTCGGTCTCGGTTCGGTTCGTTACAGCCCTAGTCATGTCATTATTTTTTGTGTCAAAAACCCTCGATTCTAACCCACCCATTATTCAATTTTTTTTAACTTTTCGTGTCAGAATCTAAATCTAAGCTTTTTTTTTCAAGTCGTATTTTTGTGTCACACAAATTTTTCTGTAATTTTCCGCTATTTATTTTTATTTGGGCAAAAGTTTTCCTCTCAAGTAATATATATTTTACTTTTGTATCTTTAAGTTTCATGTTATTTCAAGTTGGATTCATGTCGAGAATTTGATTAATAATTTCAAGTCTTGTTCGTGTCAATCCAAACTTTTTGAGTCGAAAATCTCAAACCTAACCCATTTTTTYCATGTTGTGTTTATATTGTGTAGTGTAGTAAAAACTCATACTCTACTACATTTTTTTGAATTTGTTGTTTGCATTATATATTAAGAAGAAACAAGCTCTTAATTGTAATAGCAATAATGCAAGTTTATGTGTTTCTTGTACACTAGACTATACACAGACAAATGCCGTATAATTTCAGAGGCGGCAAGGGGGGTTGCCGCATTCCGGTGGCGGAATTTCTGGTGGCGACGACATTGAATTATCACGATACGACTGCGACAAAGGAGGTGACGATGGTGGCGAAGGCGGTACATCATCATTGTTGTTATTGTTATAGTCATAGTCATAGTCGGGCTCAAGAATGCAGGTGCCATTTTTGCCGCAATAATCGCAAGGAGAATTGCAGTACTGAGAGTCCCAGCAGGGTCCTTCGCCACAAAGAAACCCGATTCCGTTTGTCGGAAAGTACCCCGGTGGGGTCCAATCCGGTGTCATTGCTTCCGGTGTCGACAACTGATAAGGCGGCGGCGGTGCTGGAGCAGATGCTGTTATATCATCTGATGATGTTGATGGTGTGGGAGCAGAAGATGGTGCTGAAGCTGGTGGCATGCCATTGTTATTAGGGGATGGTGCTGGGGGCATGGCAGGTGAAACCGGTGGCTTAGGTAGAGCTGGTGGATTAACCGGTGGTCGAGGTGGACCCGGTGGTGGCGGTGGAAAATAATCGTCATGTGGAAAAGGTGGAGATGCCGGTGGTGGTGGTTTTACTACAGGTGGACCGGGTGGTGGAAAATAATCATTRTGTGGAAAAGGAAAAGGTGGAGATGCTGGTGGTGCCGTTGTTGGGGCTAATGATCGTGGCGTCTTAACGTGGTGGCGGCCTTTGTTATGATGGTGGTCGCAACCCTTATGCAATAGCTTCTGCCGTGCTTCTGCCGTAAATGGGGAAAGAACTACGATATAGACATAGACATAAGTATGATCAATTAATATATATATTCTGGAATGAGAAATACTTGAATGCATCGGATGCACAATAATATAATATTATGACTCAAAGCTGATAATATATAATGACCTTTATTAATATAGTATTTTTTATATAATCTAATTATAATTTTTTTTTTTACTGGCTGATCAATAATTTGTACCATGTACAATTAGAAGACCTTTTTGTAGGATAGCAACTCAAAAACAACCTTAAACTAGGTACAAGCTTAGCTTCTTATTAGTACAAAGTATAAAAGCTATAAGTTCTACCATAGGTCGAGGTTTTAGTCAAATTGAACACTACTTTAAATTAACCTATCGTGTCCTCTCTAAATGAYCCGTCGCGTCATGACTTATTAAAAGGGACATGATAACCATTGACACTTCTTATCGATAATAACGGGTTGCTACCTTGTAAATGGAACTTATGAAAGTATGAAACATCTAATAATTAGATATATATTTTTCTTTAGAATTGTAAAATCGTTAAATTTTAAGCAGTTGTGGAGATATTATTACATTGCATGCACATCCTAAATAAAAGCTAAGTGATTAGGAAAAAGATAAATTCAAGATTTTTGATCAACTGTCGCTAGCCTTAAGGGATGCATATTTCACAACCCTTCTAATTAAGATAACTCGATCGATAATCGTATTGTATGAGGCAAAAAAGACACACTTACATGATGCAAAAACCACAAGAGTGACAACTAGGAAAGATAACTTGAGAGAAGCTCCATAATCCATGATATGATAAATTTGAAAAATACAAGTTTAATTTCTCAATCAATGAACTAGCTTAATTAGCAACCCTATTTATGCTAATGAAGCTAGCCTTCTTGGTTGACTAAGTMAACATTTATTTAATTGACTTTCCAATTTAAGTAGTGATGAAGGGAAATAAAAYAAGCTAAGTTGTATACATCTTTGGGGACAATTAAAGTAGCCTTGTGTGTATATAGGATTATCTATGTACACACTTGTATGTAGCTAAGAAAATAAAAGAATGATTATATTGGAATTAATATAAGATCAATTTTTTTYTATCTTWGTATGAAGTATTTTCGCAATTATTTCTTAATTTAGTTCTTATGAAGTATGGAGTATGTGAATTTTCATATACAAAGTAGTGAACCTCCTTACTATGGATCGGGGTAATTAATATTTCCATATTGAAAAAGATGAAGTGGAGATTTCGTTCCAATGCTATTACCATATGAATGAAGTCTTCTACGTACTCCGTACTAGGCTCTAGGCCAATTTATTAATTAGTCTTGGAGCTTGGGAGGATTAGAATTAGAAGAAAAGTAATGTCGTCATTGGTTTTGGAGGGAATTGAAATTTTTTGATGAGAATATATTTTTTAAGGTGAATGAGCCACTCACAAGGGAGGGGTACATATGGGGGAGGAGGRGGTATGAGGATTCGAACATCTGACCATTGGAATCAAAAAGTGAAATTGAAGTTATTGCTYCAAAYCCCTTCCTGATAATATAAGAATATGAGATAAGCAATAGCTTATTTTAGTTATGGAGTATTAGTTATAAACTATAAGAATATGAAATGGCAAATTACAAAATAACTATTGTTTTATTTAGAGCCAAGTATTATAACTATATATTTATACTTGTAAAAAAGATTGCACCGAAAGATGATTAACGATGTCTGAAAATAAAAGTTGCATTTATTCCAAAAAAAAAAAAAAATCTCTATTTTGACTATCATATTATCAACTTGTCTAATTACAATGTTTAGATTATCATATTGCTGTTTTAGTAAGCTTGCTTTAATGCTTTAMTTCAACACAAATTTATATACTATTAAAATGCCAAGTTAGCCAACCAATAAATTAGCTTCCCAATTGTAGATTAATAATGTCTCTAGCTAGTTAGCTTCTTTGGTGGTCTTTCTAAATTTGCAACATTGTGCATTTGTGCTATTGGAAGTCAAGAAATCAAATTCTCAATATTTAAAAAATAGATAATACTCCCTTCATACTAAAATTGCATGAAATCTTCTATATATCCACTAGTACATAGAATCTTTATATAGAAGTCAACGAGTAGTGACGAATCCAGAAATAATATACAGTGTGGTCTTAATAAACTTACTTCGTAGTATGTTTATATGGGATCAATTAGTTAATTTAGTCTAAAAACATTAGCAAAATCATTTTGTGTTTTAAGTGGGTCAAGTGATCCCAATTTTCTTGTTTGAGGAGTCCATATCCTTAATATTATATGTGCTTATATATTATTATATACAACTACACATGGGATATGGCTATTGGCTAGGTTAATTGGGTTCAGGTGAGAACGGTCTTGTGTTGAATTGGAAGCTAAGGAAGGACTGAATTATACATAAGCTAGAGTTATGAGAAATATAAGGAATGGTGGAGTGTCTATTAAATCTAATGTACATGTGTATTTAGGTTTTGTTCAATGGATCAATTTAAAGTGTTATTATGGAGTGCAATGGATTGACTTGCAATGTATTTTGCCGATATTTTATTGATTGTATTCAAGTCGTTTCCATCCGACTTCTATTTTAAGTATCCTTCTCACGCATGCTTGAATTGAAAGCTAAAATTAATCGTATCACTACCAAAAATAACGATATTTATGATACAGGCTTAAATAATTATACCACACTAATTTGAATTTTTATCCAATTAGAAAAAAGCAAATTGTAAAGGAAAGTCAACTAAAGAATGTAAACTTAAGCCAACCATGCAAATGCATGAAGATTTCTCAATATATAGCATATATAAGGTTGGTAGATTACTACTCATAATCTACTAGAGCAAGGCCTATAATAAGTTTCATATATCATATTGAATTAAACATGGATCATGGAGCTTCTCTCATTCTTCCTAGTTGTCATCATCCTTGTGGCTTTTGCTTCATGTAAGTGTCTTTGTCTTGTATTATTGATTTATCGAATTTAACCATGTGTGTATGTAACAACAAGCAACCATATCATATAATAAATTACAAATTACTAGGTACACATGTACTACAATCTCGTTCAATTTTTAATTTTTTGTGATATAAATGTTAGGTAAAATCATATTGAGCACCTATTTATTAACTTAAACATTGTAATTGCAAGGCACGATCCCGATAGATCAAATTAAGGGGGTCGCCACAATGTTTCCCCTACAATATATTTTCCTTTGTCTAAATACATTGATAAAATTAATATATATATATATATTATATATTATAATATATATAATATATATATATATATATTATATATATTATATATATATATATATATTATATAACTTTTGAATCGGAATTATTTTCAACTTTTAATAAATCCCACAACCTTTTTGTTGGATCTACTGAACGTAACAAGAGAGGGGGGGGGTGAATTGTAACTTAGGGGAATTTAAGCTTTAGCGGAAATTAAAAACTTATAAAGCAAGAAACACGAGATGCAAGTTTCTCAAACACAGAAACTCTCCTTGACAACTCGCAAGAATAAAACTGTGACCTGATACCACATAGGATTTCTTCTTAGATTTATTCGGATACCACACCTAATACAATCTAAGGACTCTTTCAAGTTCCTCTCGAACTTCGAAGCTCTTCAATCAACCCCGGCCTCTGTTGATCGAGCACTCAACTCTTGCAAAGCTCTCCTCTCTTTACAAGCCTCTCTGGATTTACTCTCAACCCAAAGCCCCTTTGAGATAACACACTCAAAGTCCTCTTCAAGTAACAACTCTACTTGAAGCAATTACACTCGATTGTAAGCTAAACTAATTTGGCACTTGTGTGTTAGAATGACTCAATTTCTTTTTGATTGCTCAAGTGTATCTAAAACGAATTATCTTTTCTGTATTTATAGATGAGGTTTTGTGTGTTGAGAATATAGCATTATGTCCACTATGCATTACTTCCTACTATGTAGGAGATAGTGCCTTAGTGGAACTTAACATGCAGGTCCACATCCCACGTTCTCAATGCTGCTTCCTTAATTTTTTCAAAACAGTTGAAGATATTTTTCCAAAACCTTTTTCTTAATTCGTTTTATCATGTATAAGATATAAAAACTTTATTTAATATATCGATTTTAACAATAAAACTGGTGAAATAGTTAAAAAGATTTTATTCTGAAAACTTAATTTATTAAGTTTTATTTATTTCATAAAACTATCTTTTTAATATCAACCTTAATTTATATCTATTAATAAAATCAATTTATAACTTCGATTATAGATCTTATTTATTGAGTCAAACCTTCACACATTAATGCCAAATTTACAATAAACCTAAAACATAAAATCCTAAGTTTATATATACCCTGATGACATCACCAGTTTATCTCGAGCCTTAAGTTCTTCAAGGGACTCGAGTTCCCTTGCTTCTGGTTTCTTCCTTGAACTTTTCAAGTCTTCAAAGCCTCAGGAACTCCTTTTCCACTCCTTGGATGATCCTTACTCCATTAAGGCTTTAAAACTTGTTTCCTAAAAATTACATATCTAACACACACATCATATACAATAACACATGAGTTTGCTTTTTGTTTGTTGTTCATTCATCAAAACTAGGGTTCAACACTTTTTAATCTTGGTTATGCTAATATCGGTTAGGTAGCGTTTCAAAAAAATATCGGTTAGGTAGGCCTAAAAATGTTAACAGACTCTTTAAATATCTATACAATATTACTAAAGCAATCCGCACTCTTCCACTTTCCCTCCCAAAATTTCCCTCCTAAACACTCTTTAATTAATTAATGATTGTATAAAATTATAAAAAACAATTAATGAATATAGATTAATAATGTCTTTGAAACTTTACATAATGATTGTATAAACATATAAAAAATTAATGAATATAGATTAATAAATATGCTTTGAAAATAAATAAAGTAAAAATATTTAGTAATTGATACACAACTATTAAAAATTAATCACTATCAAAACCTACAACTATTAAAAAACTAATCACGATAAAACCTGCTTTTTAGATATTTACAATTTAAATAGATCAAAAGTTTCGATTTATATAAAACTAATTCATAATTAATTACAAACCGAGGATATGCTCGGGCTTATCTAGTACTAATAATAAATTCCGAGATTGACACGGGATTGTCTTCTTAGATCAATAAAGCGATTAACCAGGAATTCCCTAATACAATGTAATAGGGTATTTCTTATGGGTTGTCAATTTGTCGTTATTCTTAATTAATTAGATCACGTACTCCAATTATATTGCATGCATGCAGTTCCATCACCATTATTTACGGTAGAAGCACGTCCAAAGCTTGTGCACCCAGGTAACAACAACAATCATCATGCAAAGAAGGCACCACAGTAAGCCGCCACGACCACACACCACCGCCACCACCGTCTCCAATCATATACGTTATCGATCCTTTTACAGCACCGCCACCGGTGTATCCACCGTCACTAATTGTGCCACCATCACCAGCTCCTCGGTCCCAGTACCATCTTCTGCTCCGACGACACCATCACCAGCTCTCGGTGGTAGTACCACCTTCTGCTCCGATACCATCACCAGCTCCAATTTCGGTACCATCTTCTACTCCGACGACACCATCACCAGCTCCATCTTCTGCTCCGACGACACCATCACCAGCTCCATCCCAGAACATGTTATAGGAGTCACGCCTATAGGGTATTGGCCGCCGAACGGGAGCTGAAATGCGGCAAGGGACGTGCTGGGATCGGAATACTGTGATTATCCTTGCAATTACTGTGGCGAAATAGCACTTGCATTGTTGAGCCAGATTTCCCGGACTATAATGATAATTATATAATTAAATTTAAGTAACTTATTATGTTTTATAATACCATAATAATATAACACCCTAGTTATTTTCGAATAATTAAAATTTAATCACACAAATTAAGATTAAAATCTTGGGAAAAGTGGCAAAACAACAACACCAACTATTGGTTTGTTGCACAAAATCACAACCTAACACATGGTGCGATATACAACACAACTATCGTCTTAGGTCATAAATCAACACAAACGAACTATAGTTTTGGATGGTTAAACAACACAAACTTTATATATTTGTGCACAAATCTTAGGCCAAAATTTTCATTTATGTTGATTCATGCACCCATGTCATAAAGTTCGTTTTGTGTACCGCACCTTGCTTAATTTGTGTTGACGTTTTGTGCAACAAGCCAATTGTTTGTGCTATTTTTGCTAATTTTCCCTAAAATCTTTTATTGCATTTTAATGAAATGTGTAAAACCTATTGTATCTCTAAAGAATAAATATTGGTTGATATACATCTACTTTCTGATATGATATATATATATATATATATATATATATAATATATATATATATATATATATATATATATATATATATATATATATATATATATATAATATATATATATATATATAATATATATATAATATATATATATATTTATATTATGTAATCCCGTAATTTTCGAATAATTATAAATGTATTTTCTATAAATATATTATGATTTATCGTTTAAAAAGTATATATTTATTTGAAAGCGAATTTTTTTTTATTTAAATTCTTATTCATGATGGAAACCTATCTTTTCTTTTATCAAAATAAATAAATAAATAAATAAATAATTAAATAACTTTACCTAGTAAAAAATCGGAATCAGTTAAAGGGTTTATTTCTTGCCTTCTCAAACCACTTCACGCCACTTTTCATTCATTACTTTTCAAAAACAAAAAAAAAAAAAAAGAAAAAGAGAAGAGAAGGGAAGTCGAGACAGAGAAGAGCACGAGAAAGAGAGAGGAGCCACCGTGCTGCCTGCCACCGTGCTGCCCACCACCGCGTCGAAGCCGCCACCGGCGGAGCCGCAACCTGCTGCGTTGCTCTGCTGTGTGCTGCGGTTGTTACTGGTGCTGGTTGCTGCTGCTCTGCTTCGTGGTGCTCGTGCGTGCTGCTGCACTGCTGCTGCGCCGTGCTTCCCTTGTCGTGCTGCCTGCCTCGTGCCAGTCACCGCTGCCCAGCCGCCGCCGCTGCCCGGCGGCCACCGCCAGCCGCCTCAGTCGGTCCTCCCCTCTCTCCCTCTTATTGTTTTCTTTTCCTTTCCTTGTTAATTCATGATAAAATTATGATTAAATCCTCAAGTAATTACAATAATTTTTATGCTATTGTTTAAGTATAAATTTTCCATGAATTTGCTTATACTATTATCTTGTTTTGTTGATTCTAACTAAAACATTAATTTTCAGATTTAATAAAGATGAATTGGGCTTTAAATTGGGGTTTTTGATAATTTTGATGATTTAATTGGTTGTTTTGTGATGTTGAGTTGTATGAAATCAAAAGTTTGAAAATTTTTGAGGCTTTAAACAAAATTTCAGATTTGTATTAAGGGGTTTTGATGATTTAAATAATGTTTTTGTATGAATTAAACTTGTTTTATGAACTATTATATATGTATACAAGCCTAGAGCCTTGTTTTTTGCAAGTTTCAATAAATTTCAGATTTCATAAATATTTTGGAAGTTATTAGTGTTGAAAATAATGGTTTTCATTTCAAAACCAATGATTTAATATATTGTATTACTAGTATAAGTATATTTTGGGTTTTAAATGATTTGAGTGAAAAAGGAAAAATTCAGATTTGTTAAACGAATTTAAAATGCTGAATTCATTATTGAAAAACTAGATTTTTATGATTTTTCAAGCTTAGGCTATAATATAATACTTATACTATCAATGGGGTTTTTATGAAGAATAAAAAACATGTTTAGTAACTTTTGAGGCACATAAATCACTTAGTATTGCTGTAAATTTAAAGTCAAGTGTGTTGATTCAAGTTCTATTATTGATTAGGAGAAGACTTCGTAGAGGTCGATTTCTAAGTGTTTAAAGTGCTTGTCGCTCGGTTTATTCAAGGTACGTACTACTTGCGAATCTTGATCTTAAAAGTTGTTTGAGGATGTTTTGTAATATAAGAAGTATGAGTAGGAAACGTCCATGAAGTTGTTGATAGTCACAAGCGAATTCTTTATTGGTATATTGGTTTATATTTGTGAGATTGAGGAATATTGTGGAACGGATTATTCATGAGAGTGTGATTATGGAGGTTGACAACTAGTCAATGGTCTTTTAATTAATTATTTCGGTCTATGAGGTAATTTTATAATATAATGATGGATTTAGGGGGTCAAGTAAAACTTGTCACCTGAGGTGGTTTATAATACAGGAATGAATTAAGTGGAGTCAAGTATCACTTGCTTCATGAGGTGAATTTTGATATATGGTTGAATTCAAGTGGAGTCAAGTGTAATTACTCCATGAGGTGATTTTATTACTCGTCATGACTTAATGTGTGAATTGAGTAAAGGGAAGTATTCAGTCTTAATGACGAGGTTTTGGTTAAAATAATTTGGTATGTGTTTGTAGTCTTGTTTGTGAGTCATATGAACTTGTCAATAATTACGATTAAATAATAAAACATGAATTTGAGCAATAAACTCTGGATTGGTGCACGTCTGGAGTATTGACAATCAGGGGTTGGGTTGCGATTTCATTCGCTTCCTTCCGAGGCCGTTTGAATCAACGCGTCTCTCTTCAGGTTTTTCTTACTATTACTTTCGTTCTGGATATCTTAATATCTGATAGGGTTAGTGAGATCTCACTAGCTTCGGTGACGGAGTCGCGCCGTCACCATTTTGATGCCTTCGACGGAGAGGCATGGGGAAATTGAAACGTGTGGCACCTCGTGTGGTCTGGGATTTGAACTGTGGCACCTCGTGTGTCTGGGATTTGGACAACCTTGTCTATTGCTCAAATCATATCTAATATAGTATAATATTGAGTCATGTATGGGAAGTTGAGTAAATTAATCTGCAGGTACAATCTAGTTATCAGAAGCTATCGATGTTTTTGGGATTGTATGTTATTGGGAGCAGCTGTTGTATAAGTAGTGTTTATATTGATCTAAGTTGGGATCCGTTGTATAAGTATGAGCTGTTAGTGGTTATGAACACCCACAATTGGGTTTCCTTTTGTTTCTAAGCAGGTGTCGTAACTTGGGTATGTCCAGTTTTTAGGGGAGGTGCTGTCCGTTTGTTTTCTGATTTCGTTATTTGTATGTACTCAGCTTTGCTGATTGCGTGCTTTGTGTTTTGTGTATTGTCCACATTTTCTTCTTTTGGTGGACCTGTGATGATCCTTATTTCATTTGGAAATTATGGGGAGCAATTTCTCACGGTTTGCAATAAATAACTAGGACGTGGACGGATGGTCGAGTGGAGAGCCGACGTATTTTTAATAACTTACACGTTTGTTAGACTCTTCAGAACGTTTTGATATTTTTGAGTTACTATGTTTTAAAAAGGGATTTTACCTTGGTTTGCAAATAAGGGCCGTAATGGTTCCAACTTGTTAACGAGTTTTTTCCATGTTGGGATTTAATATCTTGGTTTGAACTATTTTTGCTAACTTGAATTCGCTGCAAAAGGTTGTTGCCTAAACGTTTGAACACGTGGCAGTGACACGCCAATGGTTCTCCATATTTTAGTTTATTTATTTCACAGGTAAAGATGAGAATTATTGGGGTGTTACAAAGTGGTATCAGTTTAAAAGCCAGAAAATTTTCCTTTCAATTCTTTTTACAAACTCTGTTTATTTAAAATATTTTCAAATATTATTTTACAAAACGCAATATTATAAGATTTCTCCTTTCTTCAACATTCGGTGAGATTGGGTAGTTTAGGACGGGAACGTTTGGTGTTTTTTCATTTCACACTTTTTGTGCTGGTTGGAATAATTGCTCTATGTAATTCATTTATACATGTTTGTGGTAATCATCAGTTTTGTGTCTTGTTTCTTTGAAAGTTGACAACCACTCAATTACATTTCCTTTTACAAAACAGTTAAGTCACAATTC
>SNQN01000662.1:100990-111435 GCA_008642245.1 Bassia scoparia
TAGTGCTAATAAGAGTGAGCATAAAAAGTGTGGTGTGTTTGATTGTCATATATGTTTTATGGGTAAACAACCTCGCAACTCTTTTCCTTTAAGTATGAATAAAGCTTCTGGTTTGTATGATTTAATACATTGTGATATTTGGGGACCAAATAAAGTATCATCATCTAGTTGCAATGCTAGATATTTTCTTACTATTGTTGACGATTTTTCGCGTGCAACTTGGATTTTTTTGATGGTTGGTAAACATGAAGTGGAGAAGTTAGTTCGGGATTTCTATGCTTTGATCAAAACTCAGTTTAATAAAAAAATTAAAGTTTTGCGAAGTGATAATGGGCAAGWATTTTTGTGTTTGAGATCGTTTTTTGAAAWGAAAGGAATAGTGCATCAAACTTCTTGTGTCGATACTGCTCAACAAAACGGTCGTGTTGAAAGAAAACATAAACATATTTTAAATGTTGCTCGTGCTTTACVTTTCCAAGCAAAATTGCCTAAGTATTTTTGGGGAGAGTGTGTCTTGGCTGCAGTTCATCTTATTAATTTGACCCCCACTTCTATTTTGAATGGTAAATCTCCTTATGAATGTTTGTATGGAAAACCTCCTTCTTATGATCATTTACATGTTTTTGGGTGCTTAAGTTATGTTGTGAATAACTCTCGTACTAAGTATAAATTTGACTCACATTCTAGGCGTTATATATTTGTTGGATATCCTTATGGAAAAAAAGGTTGGAGATTCTATGATTTAGAAACCAATGAATTTATAATTAGTCGTGATGTGCAATTTGTAGAGGATAAATTCCCTTTTATTGAGTCTTTTGATACAAAAGAGAGGGTGCAATGGGAGTTATATTTTAGTCAAGTACGACTGTGGGATGATGAAGAATTTGGTGACAATATGCAAGTGCATGAGAATGTTGGTGTTAATGATTTACGAAATATTGATGCTAGTGGTGTTGATGTTAGTGGTAATTTGCATGCTACTGTTGATGTGAATGGTATGAGTGGTGATACTTCTGCTATTGTATCGTCATCAAGAGATGATGGTAGTGGTTGGAATATGTCTTTTGATCCCCTTGCATTAAGGGGGAGTTCGACCAATACAACAGTCGACAATACTACTCTGGATAATATCGACAATTTGGGTTGTTGTCATCGTACAAAATTTTCGTCCTCCAAACTTCGTGGTTATGTAACTACTACAGTTGTCCGTCATGGTATAGACCCCACTCCATCACCACCTACTTCTCCCGCTTTTCAATCACGTTCTTCAGGTAAACAATTCGATATAGCTTGTTATGTTAATTATCACAAATTTTCTGTGAAACATGAATGCTTTTTAACAGCAGTTACAAAGGGAAAAGAGCCTTCTTCATTTAGAGAAGCTGTGAAACATGAAGGATGACGTAAAGCAATGCAAGCCGAAGTTGATGCTCTTGAACGAACTAGCATGTGGACATTAGAGGACTTACCCCCAGGTAAGAAAGCTATTGGTTGTGGTTGGGTGTATAAAATTAAATATACATCTAAGGGTGAAGTAGAGCGACTTAAAGGGCGTCTTGTAGTGCATGGCAATCGTCAGGTTGCAGGTGTTGATTATAATGAAACTTTTGCCCCTGTTGCAAAAATGGGGACTGTTAGACTTTTTCTTTCTATTGCAGCATCTTTAAATTGGGAGTTGCATCAAATGGATGTTCATAATGCTTTTCTTCATGGAGATTTGGAGGAGGAAGTGTATATGCGACTTCCTCCGGGTTATCACTGTTCATCTCCAGGGAAAGTTTGTAGGTTGCGTAAGTCTTTGTATATATGGTCTAAAACAGGCTCCACGACAATGGTTTGCTAAGTTATCTAATGCCTTGAAGTCTTATGGTTTCAAACAATCATATGCAGATTATTCTTTGTTCAGTTATATTCAAGGTGATGTTTCTCTACATGTTCTTGTGTATGTTGATGATCTTATTATTGCTGGTTCTTCTMATGATGCAATTACTCGTTTTAAACAATACTTGAGTTCTTGCTTTCATATGAAAGATCTTGGTGTGTTGAAATATTTTTTGGGCATTGAAGTTGCTCGTGGTCCGGAAGGTAAATTTTTGTCACAGCGAAAATATGCTTTGGATGTGTTATCTGAAGCAGTAATGTTAGGTTGTAAGCCTATTGATACTCCTATGGAGTAGAACCATCGTTTGGCATATGCCGAGGGGGAGCCATTCTCCCAACCGGATCAGTATCGTCGTTTAGTTGGGCGACTTGTTTATTTATCTATTACTCGTTCAGAGTTGAGTTATTCTGTTCATACTCTTGCACAATTTTTGAGTAACCCTTAGGTGTAACATTGGGATGCAGCAGTAAGGGTATTGCGCTATATTAAAGGTAGTCCTGGTCAAGGTGTAATATTACGTCCTATGAAGGACTTGTGTTTGACGGCATTKTGTGATAGTGATTGGGCGGCATGTCCATTGACTCGTCGTTCTTTGTCTGGTTATATGGTTTTYCTTGGTCGTTCTCCTRTCTCTTGRAAGACTAAGAAACAACCAACARTTWCTCGTTCTTYTGCTGAAGCTGAGTATCGTGCTATGGCAGTTACAACTTGTGAGTTAAAATGGTTGAAATCATTGTTGTTCTCTCTAGGTATTTTGCATCCCAAGCCTATGAAGTTGTATTGTGATAGTCAATCTGCTCTTCATATTGCTAAAAATYCASTTTTTCATGATYGTACGAAGCATATAGAGGTTGATTGTCATTTTGTTCGTGATGAGTTAGTATCTGGAAATCTAGCTACTGCGTATGTTCCTACTGGTCATCAGTTGACAGATATTTTAACAAAGGCTCTAGGAAAGCGACAATTCCAGTTTTTACTTCACAAGTTGGGCATTCGTGATTTGTATGCTCCAACTTGAGGGGGAATGTTAAGATATAATATATCATGTGAATATTAAATAAGAGTTGTTTGAAGAATATTATGATTTATCTTATGTTAGGATATAGTTTGTTAGAGTTTATCATATCTTAGGATATAGTTTGTTAGACTAGTTTATCATATCTTATTTTGTGTATTTATATGGTTCAGAATTAATGGAAAAGGCCAGGTCGTTTATTCCAATAATTGTTGTGAATTTAACAAATACGATTCTAAAAATACCCCACTTGATTATGTTCATTCTTATATATTGACGAGAATTTAAAAGATTCTCACTATTAAATTTAGTGGAATAGATGGAGTATTTAGTAAGTTACCAAGTGCCACGTAATGTATAAATATAACTAGACATTTATCTATATGTGTACAAAAATATTGCACCGAAAGATAATTAACGTTGTCTGAAAATAAAAGTTGCTTTTATTATTCCAAAAAATTCTCTATTTTGATTATCATATTATCAACTTGTCTAATTACAATGTTTAGTAGATTATCATATTACTGTTTTAGTAAGCTTGCTTAAATGCTTTACTTCAATACAAACTTATATAAAAAGTCAACTAGTAAAATGCCAACTTAGCCAACCAATAAATTAGGTTCCCGAGAGTGAGATCAGAATAATTCAAGTGGTTAAAGTTGTTCTCTCAGTTTCATAAAATCTGAAAATCGATTCTCATTCCTGCCCCTGTGACTCTCTTAACACCAAAAAATAAATTAGCTCCCCAAATTTAGCTTTTATTATTCCAAAAAATTCTCTATTTTGATTGTCATATTATCTACTTGTCTAATTACAATGTTTAGATTATCATATTACTGTTTTAGTAAGCTTGCTTTAATGCTTTACTTGAACACAAATTTATATAAAAAGTCAACTAGTAAAATGCCAAGTTGTCCAACCAATAAATTAGCTTCCCGAGAGTGAGGGATAGAATAGTTCAAGTGGTTAAAACTTCTTTCTCGATTTCAGGATCTCGATTCTCATCCCCACCCATGTGGCTCTCTTAGCACCAAAAAATAAATTAGCTTCCCAAATTTAGCTTTTATTATTCCAAAAAATTCTCTATTTTATTTGATTGTCATATTATCAACTTGTCTAATTACAATGTTTAGGTTATCATATTACTGTTTTAGTAAGCTTGCTTTAATGCTTTACTTGAACACAAATTTATATAAAAAGTCAACTAGTAAAATGCCAAGTTATCCAACCAATAAATTAGCTTCCCGAGAGTGAGGGATGGCTCAAGTGATTATAACTTCTTTTCCGATTTCAGGAGATTCTGATATCGATTCTCATCTCCACCCATGTGGCTCTCTTAGCACCAAAAAATAATTAGCTTCCCAAATTTAGAAAAATAATGTCTTTAGCTACCTTAGCTTCTTTGGTGGTCTTTCTAAATTTGCAACATTGTGCTTTCGGAAGTCCACAAATCAAATTCTCAATATTTGAAAATGGATAATACTCCACGATTATCTACAAGTGCATGAAATCTTATTAATTTGATTCATCTTACTTAGCATATTATTAATATTCAGTCGTCATTATTATTTTAACTAATATACAATTCTTTAATGCTAACAAACGTGCATTCACAAGAATCAAATATTGTTCAAACATTAGCCCGGCCCGTTCGAAAAAAGTGAGGGCTTTGGATAACAAAAAAAAAATCATTTTTTTGTTCAAAAGCCCGCCTCGGCCCGTAAAGCCCGCTCTTTTGGGCGGATTTCACCTAATACTTTTTATATACAAGTCCGGCTCAACCCGCCCATTTGATCACCTCTATACAAAAGGAGTATAAAAGATATATAGTCAAGTGGCGAGGAGTCCGAGGATCATTATTATACACAAGTAACACAACTAACTACACAATGCTTCCTCTATATATGGCTCCACTACCTATCGCCTCTATGCCTAGAGATGCATGGGCTAGGTTGAGATTGGGTTCAGGTGAGAACGTTTGTGTTGAATTCTTTCGATGTGGGATTTATCACCACAACACTCTCCCTTAATTTTAATGTGGGACAACACATACATTCACATGTGGGTTGTTCATGGGCTCAACACTCCCCCTCACATGTGAGTTGTCCGTCAGTTGGCCCAGATCAATCACACCCAACCTGGACTCTGTATATAAAGTGCATTATAATTATACAAATATACAATAAGCCAAAGTTATGAGAAATACAAGGAATGGTGGAGTATTTTTTAATCTAATGTACATGTGTATTTACGTTTTGTAATTTTGCTCAATGGATCGAATTAAAGTGTATTACAAGCAATGGATTGACTTGTAATGTATTTTGTCGAATATTTTAATGATTGCATTCGAATCGTTTCCACCTGACCTTCTCATTTTAAGTATCCTTCTCATATATGAAAGCTAAAATTAAATGTACCACTACTATAAATAATGGCATTTTTATTTATCCAATTAGGAAGAAGCAAATTGTAAAGGAAAGTCAACTGAAGAAATGTAAACTAAGCTAACCATTCATGAAGATTTCCCAAATATATAGCATATATAAGGTAGGTAGATTACTCATAATCTTGAGCAAGGCCTATAAATTTCATATTGAATTAAACCATGGATCATGGAGCTTCTCTCATGTCTTTCCTAGTTGTCATCATCCTTGTGGCTTTTACTTCATGTAAGTGTCTTTGTTTTGTATAATTGATTTATCGAATTTAATGTGTAACAACAAGCAACGATAGTAAGTTACAAATTACAGAGTATAAGGTACAACACGTTATAATCTCACTCAATTTTTATGATATATTGAAATATTTGGGATACATGTTAGGTAAAATCATATTGAACTTAAACATTGTGGTTGCAAGGCACGATATATATGATCAAAGTAAGGGGGTCACCACAATGCTTCCCCTACGACATACATCATTTATATTTTTCTTTGTCTAAATAAAGTGATAAAATTTTATGAATATATATAAAAATTTTGAATCGGAATTATTTTCAATTTTTAATAAATCCCACAGTCATATACGGAGTAATTAGTTTCAGATCATATTGATATATGATAATATTGGTTAGGTAGCTTAGGCATAAAAATGTTAATAGACTAAATTTTTAAATATGCTAACAATAAAATGATGTATGCCTTATAAATAAATTACGAGATTGACATTGGATTGTCTTCTTAGATCTATACAACGGATTAACCAGGAATAATTTCCCTAATACAATGCAATACTGTATTTCTATTTTTGGTTTTTTATGGGTTGGTTGTTCATCCATGTCATTCTTAATTAATTAAATATTTAAGTCACTCCAATTACGTTGCATGCATGCAGTTCCATCACCATTTACGGTAGAAGCACGTCCAACAAAGCTTGTGCACCCGGGTAACAACAACCATCATGCCAAAAAAGGCCACCATCACGATAAACCGCCACGACCAACACCACCGCCACCACCACCATCTCCAATCATCTACGTTATCGACCCTTTTACAGCACCGCCACCAGTGTATCCACCATCACTAATTGTGCCACCGTCACCAATTGTGCCACCACCATCATCAGCTCCAGTACCAGCACCATCTTCTGCTCCGACACCACCATCTTTTAAGTAACTTATGTTTTTATAAGACCATAATAATAATAATATAAACACTCTAGTTATTTTCGAATAATAAAAATTTAATCACATAAATTAAGATTAAAATCTTTTATTGCATTTTAATGAAATGTGAAGAAACCTATTGTATCTCTAAAGAATAAATGTTGGTTGATATACATCTACTTTCTTATTAAATATATATTAAATTAAGTCTTCATTTTGTACCATAATGTTTATACACTTCCAATGCACATATTATAAAAATTATAATGATTGAATATTTATTTATCTTGTACTCATCAAAACTAATGATCGAAACAATTCAAACAAAATTATATATGACTATATTTAATCTTTTATATTTATTGAACATTATTGAATCTTATATATTTTGCACTCTGTAAAGCATAGGATTAATAAAGGTATGCAATTATGAAATAAAAATCTGCCAAAAAATTCAATTAATCATTCAATCAAAGCCTGAATGTCGATAAGTGAATTGTTGATTGTATGAACAATTGATGTATTATGTCCATTTATTTCTGCTATCTAGTTTGGAGTACTGTAAGATTGTTTAAACATTGACTAATTAAAAATCAAGATTGAGAGGGGGATCAATGAACATACAAGAACACACATTGTAGCAAACTTAATATAAATTTGATTTATAAAGTGATTATTGCATTAGACCTTAAATAGAGATAACTAAGCTTCTTAGATCAATCAACCAACCAATCAATCAAAGCCTTAATCCCATATGTGTGGTCAGCTAACATAAAACGAAAAATGCGTGTTTATTCCGAGAAATCATCCACGTAATTTTTCTTCCTCCACTCTCTACGATCGAGAGCCTCGCTCACTCTCTTCCAAATCCATAAGTAGGCTTACTAGATCTTCCATAAAAAAAAAAACTTATAAATTTGTGTATCAAAACTACAAGAAGTCATCATAGCAGCAAGTGCGATTTTCGCAGCAGGTTGCACAAGGTGGATTGCAGTCGTTAGAGTCCATGCACGAGCCATACCCACAATCACGGACTTGATACAGTGGGAATTCATATCCTATTGGTAGAAATACTTGCTTCCGGCGGCACTTGAGGCGGTGGAGACGATGATGGTGGTTCTGGTTGGGTCGAAGGGGGTGATGATGGGAAGGGCAAAGCACAATTAGCCGTAACATCATCACCTCTAGATGGTGGCGGAGCTGGTGGTTCCGACTCCGACTGTGAACGAGGTGATGCTAGAGGTGGAAGGGATGATGGCGATGGTGCCATACCGTCGTATGGTGGTGGTGGGGGTGGTGGTAGAGGGAAATACTTTACATGATGGTGTCGATGGTGCCCTTGCTTGTGTCTTGCTTCTGCTATGAATGGAGAAAGAACTGCATGCATAACATAAAAAACGCAACAATTGAATATTTTATATTTCACAAATAATACTCAATTCATCGACAGATATATCCACATGCATGTTAATTGGGATGTCATCTAATTTTGTTTTCATACTTACAAATGATTTCGATCCATTAAAGGTTCTACTTAAATTCATACAAAGTAATGCTAACTACATACAAGATTGAGACAAATTAAAGAGGCTTACGTGATGCGAAAGCCACAACCACGACCGCCGTAACAGATAGCTTGAGGGAGGATCCGTGCTTCATGGCCAGTGTGATGAAATCGAAATCGAAATCGAAATAAATTATTAAAACCTATATATGTTCTTGAATTGGTTTAATATGTATATATGTAGTAAGTGCATGGTTGACTTAGGCCACGATGATCGAACAGTTGACTTTCCATTTCAATTTAAGAACACGTAAAGTACTACTAGCTCATCAATGTGTGCATTGAATTAAGCATGAAACTTAATTCTGCTAACATAAAGAGGAAGCTAGCTTAGTAGTTTAGTAGTTGATTGCTTGCTTTTGCAAATGATTTTTCAGTACAGCAATATAAAAAACTTTTTGATGGATTATGAATCAATCTATATATTATGATCGATTTACTCGCATTCGATATTGATTTTGATTCAATTAATATAATAACAAAATGAAATATTACTTCAATTCAATTCGTACTTAACTTAGAAGTTCATCAAAGGACCACGATATATCTTTCAATGAACTGTATTGTAGAGTTTATTATAGAGCAAAATCTAGGCAATTTTGTCAGAAACCACCTTTTGTAAGGTGGTTTTTGTCACAAACCACCTTTTGTAAGCTTATTTGTCAAAAACCACCTTTTGTAGCAAAATTGTTTGTTGACCACCACCTGTGACCGGTTTCCGGCGTTGACCAGGCGTTGACTTCATTTTTTTTAATTTTTTTTTCTTTTTGCCGCCTCCCACAACCACYCACCCCCTTCCCAGCTCCGCCGCCTCCCACCCTCGTACCCTCCACCACCTCAGACCACCTTTTGGGGTTTCGTTCATGGAGAGTTTGGGTGGTGTCGTGAGGGACGAGGTGCGAATTGGGTTGCGAGGGAGTGTGTGAGGGAGAAGGGAGGTAGGTGGGGTGGCTGCGAGGTGGTCCATTTGGGCAGTGGGTGGTTGTGGGAGGCGGCAAAAAAAAAATTTAAAAAAATGAAGTCAACGCCGGAAACCGGCCACAGGTGGTGGTCAACAACCAATTTTGCTACAAAAGGTGGTTTTTGACAAATAAGCTTACAAAAGGTGGTTTGTGACAAAAACCACCTTACAAAAGGTGGTTTCTGACAAAATTGCCCAAAATCTATTATTGTATAGAAAAATTATGATATATATGAAATGCTCTGGATAATAATTAGGTGACATAACTATGCTTAATTGTTTTTAAAAGTTACTTTCAATTGTTAGAATAACGAAATTAGGGTTTTGCTTGAGCCAAAATAAAAAAATTAACTTAAATCCTCTTTTTTTTTCTTGGAAAAATTGATTTTAATAATCCCTACTTTTGGTTGTACGCTCGTAATAATTCCTATTCAAAATATTTCCATAATAATTACAACTTGTAGCCTCTTCTTCTCATAATGATCCCATGTTAAAAGTAACGAGCAAAAATAGGTAAACTTGCATTGAGGATTAAAACCACCACCAAACACGATGAATTACCACCGCAATCACGATAATACACGTTAATCATCTATTATTACCAATTTTTACAGGCTATTTCTAACATGAGATCATTATGAAAAGATGAGACTACAAGTCGGGATTATTATGTGAATATTTTGAATAGGATTTATTACGAGCGGACGACTAAAAGCAGGGATTATTAGAATCAATTTTTCTTTTTTTTTTGTTTTTGTATTCCAAATTTTCAGCCATACAAGAATTAAAGAGACCGGTTGAAAAACTCAACAAAATCTGCAAAATGCCAAGGTTACATCAGGATGGATTTGGAAAATGATTGAGCAACCCTAAGGGTTACGAATCTTCTAAGGCACAAGAGAATAAAAAACTATTATATGTGTAATAAATAAGAGACAGGTGATTTATAAAATAAAGTTTTAATATTTTCTTGTCTAATAAAAAATCAATATTTTGAGAGTTGCCAACCCTTAGGGTCACCCTATCACCGGATGGATTTTTATTTTTTGGGAGGTCTCTTTGATTAAGAAACGGGATTACGGGATCCAATACCAAATGTAGCAAGAATCAGGTGAATTTAGGATTAAAGAATATGAATATATATATATATAGAGAGAGAGAGAGTCAGGATCCAGTGAAAACCACATGTTATATGAAAACGTGGAAACTAAAATAAATGGGTATATTTTACATTTTAAGGGGTACAAACGGTAAAGGGGTACACAAGACTTTCAACTACTGTTGATGAACAATACACGCGTACCCCTTTAAGCCTTCAATGTACCCCAGATTGAAGTACAAGTATATACATAGATTAAATCATGACTGTCCATCTCGAAATCCTACAGTCAAGATTAAAAGTTTTTAGTTTTCACCTAA